>JAWRVF010000828.1:0-158617 GCA_036785485.1 Physcomitrellopsis africana
TCAATCTTCTCTACATTAAAAGCCTAATGTTCTTTGGTCTTTTTCAATCCAAAATCCTTAAAATATTCCTAAACATCCACTTTTATAGTTTATTTCTATTACAAAATTCATTTAGATCTTTCATTTGCTTCTCAAAGTACCAACATTATCTAAATTAAAATTTATAATCCTACTATTTATAATTTCCTTCAGTCCTTCCCTACACTATTGTTGATTTGTATTACAAAAGAATAATATTTTTCAAACATAATTATACTTTAATACTAATATTTATCCTAATATAGAAGTAAAATAATCCTACATTCATTAGACTACTAATCTTGGTCATAACCCACTAATTAACCATTTTAACACTGACATACTCTACAATTCCCAAAAATACATCAAAACGATCATAATCATTATTTACTAGGACCACTAGTGGAGCTCACTCCTTCACCTAGTCAACTCACCACCTCTTAGAGATGTCCTAAAAGGTGCGCTTGCAACAAAACATGCATTTACTTATCCTAGAAGAAAAGGGAAAAGACCAGATTACGAGAAAATCACTCCACATGTGAACAACCTCGAACAGCTTTGAGCTGCCACACTCGAGAAAATACACCGCTGATGCCGGCTCCTACCAACGACCTTCGACAAACTCCTCTTCTGCACTCCAAATCTTAACACCAATACTCAACACCACAAAAGTTGAGCTTCTCTGTTCATCAATACCCAAAATGACATCCTGAAATCATTTTACCACACTACACCCAGGCAAGTACCAAATTCCAGCCGACCCCGCCAAAGCTCACATCCTAAAGCTTCATGCGTGCGGGTCAATGTAGGCTGATACTGCCCCATCCCACATCCGTCATTTGCGTTGCAATTCAATTACCTACACGCACGTCCCCACAGAAAGGAGGATACAGACTTTAAAAAACAATTGAATAAGTGAAGCGTTAAGATGAAATGGGATTTGTTTGTGAAAACCGTCGAATCTCGTCTGCCACCATCACAGCACCACAACAGAACACCTCGCATACATGTGTTGCTTCGCCCAATCAATTCGGCTTCTTCCGAAAACCAAAAACCAAACAGCAAGAACACGATAGGCCATCAATGGGAGACCACTGCCGAACACAACCTGCGTCGTGAATGAATTACCAATTGCAATTTTGTACATGACTGAGATCCTATTCTTTAGTCCTCACAGACAACTATGCTTCTCAAGCTGTTCAGACCTGTGCACGAAAAGAATAAAAGAAAACGACAGCACCAGCTGTGCTTGCATTCGAACAACTGCTGTGTCTTTCCGCCCATCGTTGGACAGCTACCCTCTCCCGAACTTCATTCCGCCTGCCTCGCCGCTGCGCAACCACCGCACAACAAAAATTCCCGATCATCGTCTGCATAATCAATCGACCAAAACTAACAGGCACAACTGCCTCGTGCATACGCCATTTACGTCAGGGACTGGACCTTGTGGGTGCTTCTACACAGCGCACAGTGAGACTAACACGGGTCGCCCTGCATGAACTAGATCCATCAAATGCCTCTACGTATATGATCCAGAGAGCCCTAGTCGTTAGACGAAGAATGTACACCGCACCCCTCTCAAACTAAGTAGCCTCCCCATAAACCAATCCACAATCCTGTGCGGAACAGCTTACAGTCCATGCAATAATTAGCATCCCCTCTCCACGCAGGCAATCAGCAACGTTGGAAACGACAGTAGAAGCCAGCACTGCACTCAACTTACCATTAGCAACGCCTACCAACCTTCCACGCACACAGGGTACAAACCAATGTGAAGACGATTACCAGCTAATGACCGATATCCTCCGCAGCCAGCGTTGTCGCCGGAGCCACAGCCAATCGGTCAGCCAGTTGAGGACATCGCCCGGCAATCATCCTCCCACTCGCTCATTCATATCACCGCCACAAAATTTACCAGCGTGAATACTTCTGCTAGCATGCGTTGTAGCACACGTGTATTGTAAGTTGCAGTATCTAATGGTCCAAAAATCTGGAGGAAAAAAAATCAAAATCAGGATCTCAACTTTCACGAGAATGACCACCTCGTCTTCCACAGCCTAAAGCTCTACCTCCTGCATCTCCTCTCCGGTCAGAGAATCGACCGACTGACTTCCTCTAAATTGCTGTCCCCTCATTTGTCTGTTGGGACCCCTATTTTCGCCACCTGTACTTGGAACGCCTAAAGGCGGTGGAGGAGGCAGCGGAACATTTCCCCCGCTACCGTTAGGTAAGGAAAAATTACTGTAACCAGAGTGACCCACTGACACAGACGGCGCATCAATCGTCTGCTCCGACCGAGACACCCTGTCGCGACCACTAAAGGTTGCTCCAAACACGTCTTCCTCTCCAGGAACATGCAGATCCTGGAAAGAACTTGGGTAACCACCCCATGAAGAAGACCTTGTATGAGCACCTCCAAACATATGAGCTGCCCCATGAGAACTTAAGTCAGCACTTTCTGCCTTCAAAGATGCAGGCCCATTGTCTGCGCTCGACACCTGGGGACTCACAGAATATGTCGGGGGAAGATAGCCCAGGCCTGCGGCCATGTTGGCATTCGAGCTCGCAGTGTCTGACAATAGACCGTCATTGGCGCCTACATCGCCATTTTTTGAAGACCCGCTCACAAAGCTCTCACCCGCATCTCCGTTGTTCTCCTGGAAAGAACTCCAAGGGGCAGGACTTGGAACAAACATGTTGGCGGGCGTTGACATCATACCCGCACCTGGCATTAGAGGCGGCATGAGGGATCCCGTCACCAACTTCACGGGAGCTGCTGAACCCCCCTTGTTAAAAGTATCCACGTACCTGTATACAAACAATGCGCGTGTCAAAACCCGCTGACGGCTACTGGATAGGGCATACTGGTGTCTACCAGCAGGTCTTTCGGAAAATAACAACATCCACAACTATGGGTAGCAAGGTCCTCAAAACCAGAAATATGACGTTGGGGGACTACATGCAGAGACCAAGTGCCACGAATATACCTAGACCGAACGCCACCAGCTTGCCGACGATTGGAGTAATGGTTGCCGCTAGTCGGTGCTAAGGGTGGCGTCCCTGGTTTTGAAGTTACGGCTTGTGACGATCCGTGAGTTTCTTCTTGGGAAGGAGTTGATCCCATGAAGCTGGAAGCTGTGGGTGGAGGTGGCAGCGGTGCAATATCAGGGGTAGGATCCACTCCTTCTTCGACCCACTTCTTTAGATTCTCATCGTAATAAAACTTGTTTGCATCCCCCAACTTAGCCTGCAAAATGTGATCACGCATTCCTCCTTTAGACAGCCAAACAATCAGACTTGAATCATAGACGATGGGGATCCTAAAACACGAGAACATACCCACACAGCTTTGCCTTCCGCAGCCAGAAAGCGAAACAAACTCGCACCTGATCTTACACCAAGCTAGTCCTCGATGCCCAAATGCATTGTGGACCACACATCGACGTAACGACTATCACCAAAGGTTCCCGACATACAGGGAAACAAAAAGTAACACCCTACCTCTCGCAAACAGGTACACGACTCAACCAAAATAACGTAGAACAAGGATTTCCTTCCCACCTCTTTATTATTGGAACCCCACAGCCCAGTTGCCCTCTGCAAAAAGGTGCTACCCAGCCGACCGAGTCCCCCCAGACGTAATCCGCCTGCCCTCGGATATGCTCCAGACTTCCCGTCAGCCTCTCCCTGGTTACATTTCGAACTATATCTGTCAGCACGTTACACCATGCAACCATACAACGCGTGTTCCTCAGATGGCGCAACGAGTTGAGGTGCCAAGCCGTCTCCAACCCAGAATTGTAAAATCAAGAGACGCAGTGAGCCTGCAAGTATTCTATCCCTTAACGCGTCAAGTAGCTGTGCCGGACCTGACACCACACGGCCCAAGTACCGTATCGTACACTGCTACAAATTACTCTCCAGCATAACCCTGAGCTTTTCTTGCTCCACTCCTACAATGTAGCATGCTGAAGCAACAGTTATGTGGTTAGAGCTTTTGTCTCCAAAACGTTGTATCCGACCAAAATCGTCGTTACTTTCTTTTCCTACACTTATTGAGCATGTTATCGCAGAGGAAATTCTGTCAAACTCACACCCTCATTTATCGCTCGATAGCTACACAATAATACATAGTGCTAGCATATTTCAAGATATGAGTACCTCATACATATCAAAACTGGGGCAATTCAGCGTTGAACTTCTCGTTCAGGGATTCCAAACGAGTGCACCCATATTCCATAAGGCGAGAACGAAGAGAACACCGGTGCGCCTTAAAAGGTTGCTATTCCAGCACGGACCCACTCATCCCTGTCACGTTCCTGTTTTTATCTCCTGTGCTAAAATCTGACAGACCACAATCATCTCAATTATGGTCGAGAAACAGATGCAACCACAACCCACAAAATTGCAGTTCTCTGTGGAATTAGATGGTGCACAAGGTCCATGGCTTTTCTGACATCGTTGGATATGCTGCGTAAACCCCAACTGGAGCAGGTCACTCCAATGCACACTGGACTCATAATATACCTCTACGCTTCACGTCTCATATTTTTGTAATCAATCCGAATGCTGAATCACCTTCGGGCGTGCCAAGTACACACTACCTTCCGCAGGGTAGAGCCGTGACAAACCCCGGTGCAAGCACACGCCGAATAGTGCAAAGCCAGGGGTACGAAATCGGGCTTCTAAGCATGACTCTAGGAGTCCATCCAACGAGGCATACAGCGTGCACGGCCTAACTAACCTTCGCACCGTCGACTTGTTCCTCCGTGAACCTAAGCAACTTTCATATGCTGGCATCCAAGGTCGCATGACTACCACAAAGATTGTGACATCAAGGCACGAACACGCACAACTGTACAGCCACAGCACTCACCCACAAGAGACTCACAACTCACAAAAATGTCAGAACGTCCGCGCTGACAAATACCTGCTTCGCATTCCTGCCGAAGTCTGGCTCAGACTGGCTGCGAACTGGACCACAGTTCGGTTCTTGAGGCAGCCGCTCCATGGAGGCTGCGATAGATACTGATGGCGCTATTTGTGCACCTGACCGCTGCCCTCCACCGCTGTTGGGGCGTGAGCTCTGACCCCCGTAATGATCCCCGTTATCCAGCCCTCTGTACCCAAATGAATCTGCTGCTGCCGGAGCGGATGGAGGAGGGCCTCCTATCAACTTAAAAATGCCCCAATCCATGGTGCCCTTAATTCTTTCCACCAACTTCGATACATGACCGTCCTGTACACACAAATATCCCGAATCATTCAATGCCACCATCTGGTCATACTATTGGCTTACAAACCATGTTCCTTGAGCGACACTCCCTTAACGACGAAAGCATTCACCATTCCATCAAACCCTTCTGTGAGGCAAAATGTCATGCTCCAGCGGATAGCATCTTTTTGTCCCCTCCTCAAGAAAAGGCCTGGAAAACTATCTTCAAGTAGAGAGTCCAGAATCCTTGGACGGTTAAAGGCCCCCCATATCCAATTTGCCATAAAATGCTTGAACTATGCCCAACCTCTGCGGTCCTGGAAATGAGGGGGAAAGTACAACCCCCAGTTACTGCATCATTTCCCCTAAGCGTATGCAACACAGAAATCGACGCAGCAGATAACGCAAAAAGCGTATTCGACGCACCTGCAAATGCACCCGAAGCCTCTCCTCCATTTGTGTTGCAAGTGCTTTACAGGCTTCCACCTCGGGACTCCGTATTCCTGCCGACTTCAACGTTTTCAACACCGTTTGACAGTATCTGCGCATCCAACCACGACACGCTGTAAGAATCATTGGAACCTCTGCTACTCAGCTGCTTTACTCCTCCAGGGCTTCACCGACTGGCACATACGAAATTTACAACAGATAAATTTCAGCACTTCCACCCTCAAGGACGCATCATCCTCGAAGATGCCAGTCAAGCACACAACTGCATGCTGCATTCATACCATCCCCTTCACCTGTATCCAGCCGCCTCCAGATCCCGCTGTGCGAGGTCCTACCGATTACGGACTTAGCAAAGAAAAGACTAACTGTACGATAGACCAAAATGCGAGATAGCAACTCATCAAACCCCCACATACTTTAGTGAGTCTCCAGCCTTCCCGCACTCAACCAGCATTTCAGCATAAACAAGCTTGTACGGCTGAAACGATATTAGAACACTCTGAGGATTTCCCAATACTTTCGCGTGTTCATAAATCTCTGTTCTCTGTCCAACAGAAAACACCAAGTCAGAAAACTGACTGACGCCACTCCACAACCACTCCAACTCCACGCACACTGCTACATGCAAAGAACGATCGTGCTCCGTACACCGACTTTCCCTTCCTCTTCAACCAAGGTACGACCAGGCCACGAACAGCTGACCAGGAAAGCGCTCAACCACAACGAACGACATGCACACCACCGAAGAACAGATTCCTCCCACACCGCACATCTCTGCGGACATTTGTGCTCAACACAAAAGACCTCAAATCCTACGTACATCCAGACCACGACTACGCAACGCAAAACGCATAGACTGCTCTACTTAATTCCCAAAAACAAGGATGCTCGCCTGAATTGCCTCTGCTGTAACAAACGTTCGTGGATTCTTGCAATGATCAGCACCAATCAAACACAACCTTGCATTTCCAGAGTACGATTCTAGATTTGCATCTGCAACCAAATAACACAAATGTGCAGCTGCTACCTGCAACACCACATCAACCATCGCATCAGAGAACCATGTGATCCCTATTCGATCTCGCTCACACATGCATCACCCAGGAAAATCGCCTACCTCCCCACGAACACCCCACAGTCGATCGCCAAGATGCAACATCACACGCTCATCCCCTTGCGTGCGATTGGCTGCCATGATAGCAATATTTTCTTGCCAGTCGTCCAGCATAGCCCCTTGGTCGTCCTGCATTAGTCGACCACCACAGTCAGACACCATCATCTGCCGCACAAATATACTGATAACCTTGTGCAGGCACTAAATTCATGACCATTGCACAAAGAACCAACCCGCTCCCTCCGCCATTCGAGATGTGGAAAACCTCCCCGAGAGAGTGAAACAGACACCTTCATCGAGGCAGTCTTTCGATCCGTGACCGAGTGCTCCCAAATAAAACCAATGAAATCTGTGAAAAACGATTGACCTCTCAATGTCTATTAACGAATGAACACCTGGCTCTGATCGCTGGCAGCTGCTATTCCACCCATCGGAGTTCCTGTCTGCGAGCTGGGCGCTGCAAACACCTCTGCAGGCTGCCCGGCAAGAAGCAGACTCAGCGTGCGTAGAGGAGACTCAGGTACAAACTGTCGCCGAGCCATCTCTGTCACGGTGTCACAAAAGAACTGCACAACAACGCGCCATTCGTCAGCACGAACAAATGCCCACCATCCAACCCCCACGCTATCAATACATTGCAACAACACTCACGTGTCCAGCACAACCCACTTACACCCACAACTAGAACTGCATACTGTTCCTCAAGCGACTAGAAGGTATTCGCACCGGAAAAACCGCTCACATCAATGCATGGGAACTTCGGCGTTTACCTTTTCGCCCAGTTGTCGGGCAAGCACAAGCGCAATACCCCACAGCTCGCCCTCCTGCGCACACTTCAAAGCATCTTTTCGCTTTCCACATACCAGGGACTTTTTCACCTCCGATGCTGTGGCCTTTCCATCACCACCAGGATAAGATAAAACATCAACAAAACCAAATTAAAAGAATAACAATAACTAAAAATTAAATAAGCTTCGTGGTTTAAGAACGTCAATGAAGACCCATAGTACAAAACCTTAAGCAATCAACGCAAACACCACAAAACTCCTGAGAGTGGTCCGATACAAGTGCAACACCACACTCCAACCAATGCGAGCAGCTCGACGATAGATGGCTAGCGAGATTATAACAACGTCTGTGAGACCCAATGACGGCCGGATACAACAACCTTCACAGCCAGACGACACGTACCTGCAATTGCTCCTCCGAGGGCACTCCACGCAATCCAAGATGCCTCTTAGCCATTCCTGCATATGGACTTCGCTCACCTCCAGCACCTGCCAACAGCTTTGCTAGTGCTGCTTCTGGCCCGACGTCTTCCTGCATACCCACACCACAGCAGAAATAAGATAATGTGCCCTTCAAACGTCTCCTCAAACCAACGGATCAGAATTGACCTCAGATGTGATTATCACAACGCGTCCAAGTCAAGATCTGGATCCTAACCCTACAAACACATTTTTAAAATCTAAATTCACAAAAATGCAAAATCTTAAACATTTGCTACCATGCCAGATACACCCTCGCAATTCCTACGTCGACTCAGATATACTCCCTGTTCAATCTTCGTGGATTACCCACAGCTATCACCCTTGCGTAACAACGAACGCATCCAGAACCCTTGACGAATCGTTTCACAGGAAACTCGCATCACATAACTTCAACATCCCAAAAGAAACAAGGTAGCTGCACATCCCGACCCAAGCCCCAAAAGCATGGTCAGTCACTGTGGCCAAACATGGCATGGCATCACGACCCACCATTGCAGAGTTCCCCGCGTTCACACCGGATGAGCGCAACTTCCCATACTGCTGGCATGCCACCTTCAGAACTCCCAGCAGAAGCCGCGAAGAGTCGTACAGTGATTGAGCAGACATCCGTTCGTCAATCCACCTGATCAACTCTTTAGGGCTGGCTCCACCGCCCAGGAGTGGACCTGCAAACGTTGGTTCCTGAGAAAGGTGGGTCTTCAGGCTCGACACTTGAATAGGGCCTGGCATCCACGCCTCGCCACTCGCAAAAGCCTGCTCCACCATAGGCGTCAAAACGGCAAGGCCAGATATCATATCGATATGCCAACTTTAACTACTGAACGATCATCCGCAACTGATCCGCTCTTTTTCCACTAAGTTATGTAAAACGAACTTCAAATAATTCTACAAATCGAACTTAAAACCAAACCAAACCCAAATAAATGAATAAACAAGTAATAAAACGTCTACCAAGAACTGCAACGGTGACATATCCTGCGATACATTCCCATCGCTACCAACCTCCTCCTAAAACGAAACCCCAACTCATCCCCCTGCCCGTCTAGTGGAGACTGCGACTCCAAATTCATCACTCTTGCTGCATGTTCTTACTCACTTCAACGTGCGGCAAGGCAATTCCACGTCGTTTCCGAAGTTTCATACTGTTTTTGTTCACAACTGCAATACTAAACCCGACAACGCGAAGCTGCTAGCATCACCACCACCATCCAATCACAAAATTCCTTCCACGCCAACCACGTACCTGATCACCGTTACTTGTGTGAAGAGTCACGGGATCCCTGTGCTTCACGAAAATAAACCTCCCTCCAAATCCGAACGCTGCAAGCGAGACAGGCGGTCGCCCTACGCAAGTACTTATCGCCTCTTGAACGCTCTTGGGAGGAGCAGCTGTAGGATTCGTGAATTGCTGATACTGATTGAAGTGAGAGGCGTTGCTCCAAGGCTGCTGCGCCTGCTGCGTGTAAGCGTTGTGCCCGCCAGTTGCAGTATAACTATACGAAGAAGAGTATGAATCCGAAGGCAAGCTCTGGCTAGCGAACTGCTCCTGCTTGTTGAAGGCAGAGACTCCCCAATTCCGCTCTCCATTCATCTGTGGAGCATAGAAAAACGACGCCTCACCTGCTGCCGCATTGTTGTGTGTTGGATCCCACTGCCACTGCTTCGTTTCCTGCGGACGTGCTGATGACTCCGTGCTTACTGAATTCACACCTCCTGATGTGTACCCATTGTCCATGGCGTTTGCACCATCACATGCATATCCCGAGAATTCCTGAGGCTGCTGCTGCTCATTCGAAGCAACCGGCTTCTCACTGTAAGATAAAACGTTGGACTCATTGCCGTAAGATTGGGTCTGCTGCTCTTGTTGCCCATGCCAGGATTGCTGCCCGCTGTAATCCTGAGATTGAGTATCCGAGCTACTCTGCCAAGACTCGATGTAATCCGGCACAGCAAACCATGTCTGCGCGGCGTAGTCCCATTTCCAACCCGGATACTCATCTGGTACGGTTTGAGTTGCAGCAGATTGCGTATCCCAAGACTGAGACTGCCCCAACCCTACCTCACCTGCTACGCCTCCACCCTGCTCCACGGAAGTTTGACTTTCGTCCAGCTGAAAAGCGTTTGCTTCTGGTATAGCCTGCAAGTCATGCTGCTCCACATACCCTCCACTATAACCTGCATCCTCTGAACCAGCTGCAATTGTGCCGTAGCCCTCAACCTGTCGCCACGCGCCCGCTTGATGATCGTAATACCATCCTGGATAAGGATCTGAACTTTGTGCTGCCTCAGTGTCGGTAGCAGCCGCCACAGTTTGCCCCTCGTCGACCGGAAGACCAGACCACGTTTGCACCTGCTGCGCGATTCCAAGGTCCTCCTCCGCTGATGCTTGAGGTGGTGCGACCTCTGCCCGTGCCATCAATGTACCCGTCTCAGGTGACCGCTCATCGATTTCGGGCAATGCTTTCTCAACCACTGCCGCGGTGGGCGCTTCGAACTGGGTCGCCGTGACGCCCATTCCTCCCGCAACCAAGGGTTCCGATCCCGTACTTCCCCACTCGAAAAAATCGACATCCGATCCCATTTCCACCGCCCCGAAGCTTTGAGGTGGCCCATCAGGCGGGAAACCGGGCTGAATGGCAAGAAAGTCTGAAAACGACCCAAACGACTGCTCCCCCAACGTGCGCGCGCTCACTGCACTGAAATCACTCCAATTCTTTGCTTGCGCCTGCGGGCGGGAGCCCTGCGGCGCACCTGCTGCTTCATCCACCCCTGCCGCTTCCGGCACCGGCTCAATTGGCGCCGCATCGTCCACCCCAATTCTTGCGCCGACTTCTTCCACCAAATGTCCGCTGCTGTCCGCCGCAGCCTCTGCATCCGCTGCCGTTTCCTGTTCGTCCAAATCGAGCTTCTCGCACCGACCAACCAGGGCTTCCACTGGATCGTCTGCCATGGGCACCCCGGATCCGTCCCCTGCTTCTAATCCCATCATTCTCCCCCAAACAATTCCTCAAACCGCCTTCGTCCGCGGCGCCCACGGGCTTCGGATTCCCGAGGAGCACAGCCTTGGTACCACCCTCATCCACGCCTCAAACCATCCACAGACACACCGTCTCGGCCCAACCCCTACTCCTCCTCCATCTCCACACTAGCCCCTGTACCTCACACATCGCAGCAACCTTATCAAAATTCGAAGTGCGTCGTAATCTTTGTAACTTTAGCATAGTTTAGATTTTCATACCAACTTCGTCTCAGATCATTTCATCTGTATCATTTTTGGAATGTACTCTTGTTCTCATCGATTTCAGAACCCTAAACGGGCTCTGAGCTGCATATTGCATTGATGGCGATATCATCGTTGGTTGGATTTAGATAACAGTTACTGATCTCTGGATATAAGTTGCTGCCTGATCTCGATTTGAATCCAGTGCATTTATCGCAGAAGCGAAATTCTTGGGAAGGATGACTTCCCTGTCGTCACGACGTTAGCACTCCCACATTTGTTGACAGCGACGGCACGAGCCAACTTGAGTGCGAGGGTGCCATAGTCGAGCAGGGGAGAGCGGATGCAGAGAAACACAATCCTAGTTTTCAGTACAGCTCTAGAGTCTCGAAGTGACTTTCAACTCTCCAGAACCCCAAATTGAACAATCATCAGACTATACATGGACAGGAGCAAAACACCATGTTCATCAACTTCTGCTCCTGCATCGGTTATGATGTTATCGGTCGTTAATGGGAGCTCTTGACCTAAACACAGGGTAAGAAGAGTGTGCAGCATACGAATCATCGTTGCATGCTTCTATGGTCCGAGAGACGACAGAGAACTGTTTCGACGTCAAACTAATTCTGGACAAAGAAGAAAACCCGAGTTGCATGGATGTGTGTTGTACACCGAATGGGCAGGTGGTGAGGCTAGGAATCGCTGTCAATCACTTAGTGCAAAGTCCAAGAATTGAACGAAACAGATCGGGAGTGGTGGAGACCGACTGCGAAGGGAAGTTCAACCTTGTCCGTCTGTCGATCTCTCGCCCTCCCTCGCTTCCTCCTTCGGGGAAAAGAGCGTAGAGCATTGGTCTTGCACAAGACAGGATGATCACCTGCCGCAGGCGCGGAGTTTTAGAGCGGCGTGGCTGCGCTGGAGCAATGGCAAGCTGGTGGACTTGAAAACGTGGGGTATGCTGAAAAGGCAACGATACTGGTAGTCTACTTCATCGTCGCCGTCATCGTCGTCTTCGACTTGATCGTCGTCGTCGTCGTCGTACTGGTTGTCTTTGTCTTCGTCATTATATCACGTGGTTCCACGCACAATTTCTCATCCTTGCTGAATCTATCCAGTTCCTTGTGCCGTCTTTACATTTCTCATCCGCCGTTGCTTTTCGCTGCCTTTTTTTCTTTCCTTGTCTATTCTCCTTTTCTTTTCATTTTCTGTTGCTTCCTTCTTTATTTCTTTCTTTCTTTCTTTCTTTAAATTCTTCCTCTTTATTTATGGAAGGAGTAAAGAAAGAAATGTAAATTGATAGATAGATCACACATTGTGGAAATTCTCAATGCATGAAATGACTTTAGCCATGTTGATTAATGTTTAAACTAGGTACAAGTTGAAATAATGATTTTAATTTGAATTGTATTTACAGGGGTAATTACTAAATCTAATTTGTGGGATGAAAATCATTTTTTAAATTGTGATTATATTTAAAAATCTGGTTAAAAGCATATCTCAAAGTGTGTACTATCAAATTTAGTGTCAAGTCATGTATGTATGTATGTATGTATGTATGTTTCTTCTAAAGAATAAAATAAGAAAACTATGTATGTTTCTAAATCGATTTGGAAAAAAAACAATTAGATTGGTTTTTTCATGTGACAAATATTGTAATATAAATCAAACTATTGTGAATGAAAATGATAGTGTGATCTTGAGATTTATATTCCAGTGAACAATGTGCACCTTTTTGGATTGTTTGCAGATGATTTTAACACATGAAATATTTTTTTAAATTAAAAATAGAACATAAAAACTTAGAGTTGATGTAATAAAAATTAAATATAAACTTCAAATTTGACTGAATTTGATACTTTTATTTAAAGTTTTAATATGACAAGTATTGCAGCATTTCAAAATTGAAGCAATATTTTGGTGGAGAGCCGTATATGCTGTGTATATATATATATATATATATATATATATATATGTATATGTATATACACACACATACATACACTTTAAATATATAAAAAATACCCAAAAAGAAATGTAAGTGTCTTATATGTAATTTTTATTAAAATTATTCCATAACATATGATATTTAGAATGTGTTTGATTATATTATAAAATTTTACAAATTACAAAATACAGTGGAATATTTTTATTTTAGAAAAATCAGAGCACAAGTTAGTTTCATTTCTTTAACATGTGTACTTTACATAATATTTTTCCAATGCATAATTTTGTGTATACTTTTAATGAGATGTTCAGCCATAAGTCAATGCTTCAAAACCAATCAATTTATTTTTAGTGGTAAAAAATTATAGATAAATTTAATCAGATTAATAAAAATATTTGTGAAATTTATTTACATGGGTAAAGTACATACACTGTAGCAAATAACTCATTAGTTGATATCAAGACATCAAAACAATCAATTAAAGAAGGATAAAAATAAAATGCAAAGTTTATGTCTATAAATGTGGTACTAAATATATATGAACCAATGTTACCATGTTGCCATGATGATCAATTACAATTACAACATATATATATATATATATATATTTATTGGTGAGTGTATATGATTCTGAACTTGGTATCATTAGCCAATTAAACCTTTGAAAGTTATTTCATATTATATTGAACTTGAAAAAGAAAATTGATACTTTTTAAAAGCATAGTAAGCAAATTATTCTTTTAATTAAAAACACTGCAATTATTATGACAAAGTAATGTTGATTGCCCTTTCCAAGATAAATGCATTCTTTACTCTAATACTAATTCAAAATATTAAAGCAATTTTTATTTGTAAAAATGTGTTGTATATGTATATATATATATATATATATATATATATTCTTCTGAAAACCATTATTATTAAATTTTGATACTTATCTCTAGTAGACAAGAGTTTGGTTTTTTGAAAGTATTTTCAAAATTACTTTTCTGTCTTGTACATTTTGAAGCATTTAGACATGAAAGATGAAAATCAAACTTTAGTTATTTGTTTGTTTTTTAAATGTAAAATTTAATAAAAACATCTGTACTAAAAACACATGTGTGTGTTTTAACATGTGCTTAAAATATAATATAATTTATTATTATTATTTTAAAAAACGCTTTCATAAAAATAAAAATAGTAATAAAATATGGACATCATTGCTAAAAGCATTCAGAAGATAAATTTATTAACAGACTAGGTTATAACTGAGAAAAACAGGCCTAATTAAAACTTGAATTATGATTGATATTCAATTAAAAGTACCTGTAAGAATTCAGTATAGAATATTTTCATTTATTTAATGTCTTCAAATTGAAAAAAGGAAATAGAAAAAATAAGAGGAAAGAAAAGAAAAGCAAAGCAAAGAAAGTGGACAATTAAAAGCACCTAGTGAAAAAGAGAGCTTCAAAACAGAAAAATAATCATAAGATAATTAATGTGATATTAAAATTACAAGTAAAATAAATGCTTAATACAAAGGAAAGATTTAACAAAAGAAAAGAAAAGAAAAGAAATCAGCTCAATTCAACTCCATTTTAGTTAGAGGATTATTTTAAGATGATATTTTCAAAGGACTTAAAATAAGAGTAAGTTAGAACTGATATAAAAGTATCAAAAGATACTTTTGATTTAAAGTAGGACCACTTCACATTATGGCTATTTGGTCAAGCAAATTTTAGACAACTCCACTTGAAATTGGGTAAAAGGCCAATATAGAAGTTCATTAAAATATAATAAATATGATATATGGCTTGTCCACTTGATTGAGAATTAGGTTTCTATTCCTATTTGACCCAATTTCTAGTCAAGTAGACAACTCCTTGATGCCAAAATTATTACAAAATGTTGCCATGTTAGCACTTTTGACCAAAATGTCCATTGATTGCTTGCCTCTAGTATGAAAACCAAGCAGTCAATTTTTTTCTCTTCACCAATCATATTGTTGAAATCCTATGTCTGCTCGACAATCGACCATAGTGTGAAGTGGCTCGTAGTTCAAGTGTAAAAGGAGCCAATGAGAAGTTTTAGGCAATTAGTTGAAAAATTATCAGGCTGTTGACTTTTACTCACAATCACGAAGCGCCACCTGTAAGATGTAGGCGTTGACAATTTACTTTTCGTTGAGGGAAGCTGCAAAGAACTTTCCCCGTGTCTTCTGGTTAGTTCGTTAGCTGTTCCCTCCATAACGCTCATCGAATAGGATTTCAATAATTCTCAGAAACTTTACAGTATGTTGGCTGCCTTGAGGAGTCGAGTTCTTTGCTCTCTTTCACTGATGTAGCGATACTATTTCAACGTTTTCCTTTATTGTTCTAAACACTGTGTTTATTATGCAGCTGGGCTATGAGTGCGGTTGAATTTGAGACCCAAATTTTCTGTAGGGTCGATAAGAACGAACAACACTCAAATCCTGAAGAACTCTGTTTTGAACTCTAACTTGACCTCCATGATAAAAATAAATGCTGGAAATAGAAGAAGTGCAGAAAACACTTTTCGTAGTTACCACATTTCCTTATCCAACTACCCTGTAATCGTCAAAATTACACACAATAGTAAAAGATTTACAACAAGTGGTTAAATTGATGCATGTCAATTTTTAAAATCTTACATATATGTGTGTATCTATATTTATATATAGATTGCATCTGAAATTTTGTAGGTTGTGAAGTAAACTTGTAGTTCATGGTTTGCAAGCAATGCTGTGTGTTTAGCCCTAATTGTAAGAGCAATATGATTTTTTTTGTCCTGTTAAAACTGTCCAACAAAGGATATCACACTCTTCTACATGTTTTCATTGCAAAAGAAAATAAATTAGTACAGAACATCTGAACAGATTATTACAACAATAATAAATTTTCCTAAATTCTGATTTAGAGTGTTGTGATATTTATGAAAGAGGCTATATTGTTTAATGCTCACATATCTTCTTCTTCATCTGTTTATAATTATGATTTCTTCAACAATTAAAAGGCGTTTTATATTATCCACTTTGAGTAACATTTTTTTTATTATCCACAATGGTTCTTCACCCATAGATTACACATTGATCTGTCCAAACTCTGAGTGATTTATTTATTTGTAATAGATTGTTGATGTAAACTATTGAAGCATATTGAATTTGCATTCTCAACTTGGTAAATTATTGAATTCTTTACAACCGTCTGGTATAAACCATGGGAAATTAGCATCTTTACATGGCATCCTAACTTCTCGTCCTTTTCGGCTTCCTAGCAAGTTCAGAACTAACGATTATCCAGATGAAATCTGAAACTTATGGAGCAAACAATTGAGTTTACTGTTGTATTGGGAGGAAATTTTTATCCGTGTAGGATTACACAGATAGGGTTCAGCTCTAGTTTGACAGACAGAATGTAAACCGAAAACAGGAAGGGGTCTCGATTGATCTACTTGCACTCGTTTGGTGATGCTAAGTTTTCTCCCTCATGTCACATGCAATAGACCTGTTCACTGCATCCGAGTCTAGCTAGACACAGGTGGTCTGATTTCTTAAAAATTCAGTGTGGCAAGATTCAAAACAAACTGAATAGAAGAATATCTTTTAAAAGCGATATACCAATTGAATTTGTAACATAATCACAGAGGACATAAGTTTGTAACTTACGGCAACTTCAAAAACGGGCATCAAGTGGAAAAAGGGAATGTACAATCTCAGAACGATTACAAGTTCTATGAACAAGATTTTAGTTCGACTCAAATTAATGATGAATAAAATAGGGGCAAAGTAGCTAAGTTGCAAAGGTTCCACCTGTTATTTACTTTTTCAGAGATGTAGAGAGCACTACACATGTAAGAAACTGAAGCCCGTCATGGATTTTCTCAATTGAAATACTTGCAACTTCTAGTATGTCGCTGTTCAAAGTTTGAGCTCTATATTCAATAGAGCTTCCTTTCTGCAGCCCTTGTCTAACGTATTCATCTCCTTTTTTAGCAATGTGGATCTCACTCTTAACAGCAGCTTGAAATGCAGCTGTTACACCTCCTACAGCTGCAAACACAGATCCAATCAGTGATTTTGAGGTAGCAAAACACGAGAATGGAGCGCAAATGTCACTGCAAAATTGTATCAGAACACTTATCATCCATTAACACCAAAACATCGGGACATCAAATGGTGCATCCAATAGAAGGTTGGTGGCGCATAACGTAGATGAAAAACAAATTGCTCTACACATGTAGTAACAACTGTCATTCAGAATCGCATCTTCTGCACAGAGGCGCCGCGTATTGGAGATAGAAATCATGTTCTAATCCTCTTTTAATTATCACATACATAATTTGTAATTCAAGATGTTAATAACGAAAGATGACGTCCACCATGCTTACTTTTTCTGTTAGAAGCTTACTATCATGTGAAAATTAAATCTTAATTATGAAGACTAAGAAAAAAATTCTAGAAGACACGACATAACTGTGACAAAGCTGTCAGACATGACTTCAATATCTGCTGTCATAGCTTGTGCTCTTGTAGCAATTAATTGGCCCTTAGCCAAACAATCTTCGGGCCAGTCAATCCCTTCTTCTTTCTCCTGTGTAAGAACCAGTTTCTCGACCAGTAGAAATCGGCCATAAAGTGCTAAGCTCTGAGATCTCTGCCCACTTCAATTGTCAGTAAAGGATTCCCAAAAGTGACAAAAGGCTACATCCCATGGAACTGTTGTAAACATTAGATCATTACGATTTAATGCTCTAACTATAACAAGTAGGAAATCTATCCTTAACTTAGAAAGAAAGAAATTACGACAAAGAATATGAACATGGATGAAAGTTACCAACCTGTAAATGTTCAGGTCCTCCATATATATAAAAACAGTGGTCAAAAGTAACGTCTTCTGCGTAGCTCTCTAATTCTCCAGTGACTTTCTCTTCGGAACCTTTGTCGCCAATCTCAAGTTCAAACCCACTTTCAGATGCTAAAACTCTTACCAACATACTCCAAAACACGTATGCCCTTAACAGTAAGCTCTTTGCCACTCTGAAACCAACAGGTGGTTTAAGCAAGCCAGCAGTTAGTGATTTGGAAACGCGACATTCTGCGATACTCATTTATGCTCCAAGTTGAGCTATTCAAGCGTTTACCTTTCGACATTGATTAATGCTGGTGGAATGTAACATGAAACATCTACCACGAAAAGCCCATTCCCACCTGGAGAAGATTTGGTGGAAGAACCCCGCCTTGGTTCAAGGTCGTGTTCTCCAACCTGCATCCAAAAACGTTCTCAGTTTTACTACTACCAACTTCTCCGTAGACGATCGCTTCACTGTTGTGTGCGTAAGTTACGAGCAAAAGTTGGTACGCAGGAGCCTTTATCTCAACTTCAAGACCCCACTCCAAACGATAGCCCAAATAGCCTAGAGGCTTACTTGTGCACCAGATTGACACTTTCTTTCCACACATTTCCGAGAGCTTGCCAAGCACCCGTAGTCAGATTATCGACCGAGTCATTCAGTGCTTTTAAACCCTGCACTACGCATTGCCACACAGAAAATCGTGCCAAGTGAGATCTGGCTTCCACAAATCATGGAGAAGCCTTCTGAAACACAAGAAGCTCAATTCAGGTAGTTTCATCAGCAATGATGTCATGATGCTTGCAAACCTGTCCTAGGAAAGAGTCTTCGCTCGCGTTCTCCAATTTCAGTAAGGCAGCTCTGCGCTGAGCATCTTCCTCGCTACCTGGCTGACGGTCTGTATCCCTGAACTCCTCTTCATTGAGAGCATCCACATCTTCATCATTCACCGCCTGCACCGCATCTGCTACAGTATGCTGCAGATCTGCAATACCCCTCGCCGCAAGTTCCTTGGTCGCAGCTGCCTGTAATGACAAGTACACATATTAGTAATGACCGCAAATACCTTCAGGAGATGAAAATGTGAGTCACGTAGAAAAAACCATGTGGAACATTGGGTCTCAGAAAAATAGCAGGGGAAGGAAAAATATGAGGGATTGGTACTCGATCATTTGAAAATAATCTTGGAACTATCTGCTCACTTCCTCCATTAATGGGACGGGTATACCCTAGTTGTGTCAAAATAATAAAAATAAAATCATGGAACAGCCTAAGCTTGTGCACACAAGTTCAATTAAGTATGAGAAAGATATTTATTTATTCAACAAACCTGCCACAGGAAAAAATTGGCATAATTCGTTGAAAAAATATTTTCAGGATAAACCTGTAGACTGATAGATCCAAAAGTGTGCTTCTGCCATCTATTAAACAGGCAACCAAAAGATTGCACCGCTTTCCGTATTCACCAGACAGACAAGCTTGGAACAATTAAAAAGTAAAAGACTACTAAAAGCTAGTTCCTACGACATTAGTAGGCTTTCCCTGAATGCACACGATTGGTGTGAAGTAGTGGTCGGATGCCGATAAATATCAAACAATAAAGCTTCCCGTCAGGCACACCAATTACAGGAAAAACACAACAAGCATGTTTTCCACTAGAAGTTTTCATCTTCTAATAATATTGCACTACCCACGCATAGCACTAACCGCTGTACAAAAGTCATCAACAACTGTTCTTCTACGGTACAGTTCTCACCCCAAACTCCCAGCTACGAGGGTTCAAAGTACGCTAGCAGCATCCGTCATAGAACATAAGTGCAAATGAGCCACAATGTGTCGAAGGGAAATCCACGTTATACAACCAAATCAACCCCTTCACACCACGAGGCAAATGTTCACATCTCTTGCACAAGCTCAAGCTACAATCGCAGAAGAACAACAGCAAGTTATCGCACCAACTGACGCAGCGTTGACGACACCTCTCACAACCCCTCCCACGACTCAACACTGGCCACTCAACAAACACCGCCGCAACACCATTACGGCCATACCTCTTTCCTGCATGTTAAATTAATATATGCTCCTCTCACTCACATTTCGCTGAATCTCTTCAGCAGCGTCCGCAGCCACCTGCTGTATCTCGTTTAGGACGGAGAAGGCAGACGACTTCCAGGCTCCCCAACTCCATCCATCCCCGCCGAATGCAGCAGGAGAGGCCTCCTTATGCACCAGCTTCATCTCATCGCCTTCTGCCATTTCCATCATGGCTGCCGTCCTAGGGTTTGTTGCTCACTCCTCTGATCGTCTCAAACGGCTTCCGTCAATTGATGCAACTCTCCTCTACTACGATCGGCAACCAGACTGCCTTCTCGCTCGAGGGGCAGAGAGCTGGCAAATCCTGCCTACGATTTTCGAGGTGACCTACTTTAGAGTTGGCACTTAAAGACCGCTCCAACCAAAAGAAGCTCCTCCTGACATTCATTCCTAAGCACTTCCATGCATTACTGGATTTTCGCCCGTCGTCGCAGATTTCACCAGTACTTTCTCCTCATGGGAAACCGGAATGTGAATTCAAAGCTATAAAAACGCACACATCTCATCTGTGCATTAACTTTCCTCTTGTGAGGTAACGACAGACATATCTAAACACAATGAAGATCCTCTCTTCGTTTCCATTTCCGGTCGTCTGATCGAGGCCTAACATGCTACGATGATTTTGGTTTTGCGGGAGGCGGCTGGGGCGCCAAGACACATAGCACGCACGCGAAAGAGGCGGAGAGAAGGTGCCGCACCCTCCCTGTCCTTACCCAGGCACCTGAGCAAAACCACCAATTATATACCTTGTTCGAATAGATGTTCCCGAAGATCAAGGGATCGTGTCGGTAGGTGTTGCTCCACCCCGATTGATTGTTAGATTCGCTCGTAGCTGGTGCTCGGATTGGGAACGTCTTGCACTACTAATCCAGTTGGTGCTGTGGTTGGAGCCATTGCATGTTCAAAAACCGGATATCAGATGAAGGTTCTCAATCTCAGGCAACCCCATGTCGTGACTTCTTGGACTATTCCAACTGAAGGAGGAACAATGGCATTGGAAAGACCGCGCCCAACTGTAACGCTTCATGTTCGAACTTTGACCTAATTTTCAAATACTAATCGCCTTCTCTGTATTGGAATGAAATGGTCATTGTAGGCTTATGGGAGTTTATTTATTTATTTATTTTTTCCCCTTGTGTTTTACATAGCCATGTGCAATTGGATTAGGAATTTTGCGTCTCGGAGGTCTCTGCATACTTTGTAAAAGTGGTGGCTGGTGTGCACTGCAATGTATCTAAAGAAGCTTTCAGCTCACGTGATTGGGAGACGATACCGAAGTTTAGAAGCCAATATCGTGCAAGAAATCATGCGACTCTTTCGACAGCGAGGAAACTGATCTGTACGGCACTGTTGATTGTTGCTTTTAGTGTACAGAAAAAATACTTTTGAAGTGTGCCAGTGGACTCTGTCTTGTTGCTGTCCTCATTATTCTCTAGGAAAGGTGGATTTCTTCCTAGAATAGAATTTGTGCAGTTTCTGCTTGTTAGGGAGATTGAATATTGTGGCTTGTTCAATTTGTTCTCAATCTCGAAACCATTTCAGACCTGTGTTGCCTTCTGCATGGCTATTCCGGGAACCTGTCGATGGTCCACCGAAATTGCCAAGAAGAAAGTGTCTCGATGGTAGAGTAAGTTTGGGAGTATTGACATGGTTCTTCAGCTCCTGTGGTTAAAAAAGGCTTTCCTCCACAAACTTTGATTTGCCACCTCCAACTACATCGAGCTTGTAACCTTGCAAGCTTGTAAGTTCGGTGCAGGTTCTATGCAGCCCCGAACGCCCTGTGATGTGCCGACTGTGCATGTAATGCCCGCTTTGGGACTTCTTGATGCTCATCATGCTTAAAGTCTGCGGTAAGCATCTGATCTATTGAATTTTGATGTTCATTCAAAAGCACTCTTCCCATCTATCTCCAGTAAATACAGATATACATTTTCCACTCTCATTTATCTTTTGCTTTGTATAGTTTTTGGGTTGCAATGCTTCATTGCAGATAGTTATTTGTTGTTTAAATTGTCTTATTGTGTCACTCCAATGACCAGCTATTAACTCACACTGCGGATACGAAGGCAAGTGCCTATGACAGAGAATGATGATGGATTGAGCATACTCGTGTTGCCAAATATATGGTCCTTTAGTACGGACATCCTTATGCTAGTATCATTGTAGATATCAAGCACATATACATTAGCTGAGAAGATATATTCTAATGCTCTACAATAAAGCGTTGGATCGAGAAATACATTATCATCTCTAGCACTAAGCAGTATCTCATCTTCTGTCAAGTACCACAGTTGTTGGAGACATATCTGGGGAGGAAAGCTTAATTGCTTTCTTGGGATGTTTCTTGATGCAAAACGGAGTATACAAGACAGTGCTGAAGATTTGTCCCTTCTCACACCTACTCTTATTAAACTTGTTGAACATATTAACTCTTGAAGCTCCTTAGGGGCCTTACCAACAAAGCCGTCTCTTAGAGGATGCAGTGGTTTGAATCTTACTATTATTTTATTATTTCTACCAGCATCAAGTACACCATGAACATATTTGTAGTAGTTAGATTCCGATCTTTTAAGATGATCTGTAGCATAACAACAAGGAAGGAACTCAAACATATTCTTGTTAGATAGCCTGTTCTTTCTAAGTCCAAGGTAGAATCCAGCATCACATACATATATTCTCGAATACTTACCATCTAGTGGATATCTCATGGTAGGTCGTCCTTTGGATTCATACTTTTCTTTCTCCATTTCTATAATTATTATTGGTTTTATAGAGCACTCTCTCGCATACCCGGCTACAAATAGCTCTGGAACTTCCTCTTTAAGAGCGAATGTTCGTGTACGATGTTTAGATGCTTTCTCCTCCTCGGATATGACATTGTACAGTCTACTGAACTTCTCTCTTATTTCTTCATATACATCAAGTAATAATAATACCTGTTCTATAGCACCATCTATGTGTTCTTCTTTTCTGAAGTTCGATATTACAATAGATTTACCATACTTTTTACTACCGAAATCATACTATCTGGACAATACAAACCTGCAATATCTAAGGATATTTTTCTTGATTGTGGTTTTATCGTAAAACTTAGAACTAGATATGTTTGGATCTGGATCAACAACATCACTAATAATTTCATCACATATAATAGAGAATCTATTGTCTATTTTTATTCCAGACTTTGCTAATACCATTGCTGCAGCAACGAGAAGCCTTATATTCATATCCCCCAGTTATATACCAAAGAGTATCTTCTCAACAGCTTTCTTTATCTCTGGACCAATATTAAGGTGTTTTATAAAAAACAGCAGTGCATCTGAAGATGCTCTAACGCCTTCTTCATCTGATGATGAGCTAGTCATAAATTCCAATCTATAGGAGGATCGAGGATTGTGTTTATAGTCTTGAAATGATTACATCCGAAGAATCCCTTGTTTGCACTGAATGGTGACGGATGAGCAGCTCTAAGAATCATATTTCTTGATGTGTCTATTTCCTTGTCAAAGCCTGATGCAGTTTTTTCCCACACTACAAATATCACCCCTCCCTTCGAAGAGCACAATCTGATACACATCTTTGTGAATCGATACCATAAAGCATCATGACTCCTGTTAGATGTGCCTTCTATTGTTAATGCTGAATTTAATAGCAAGACTCCTTGCTCACACCATCTAGTAAGATCTCCATGAGATGGTATATCAAAATCCTCTATTTCTTCAGATATTTCTTTAAATATATTCTTTAGCGATGGGGGAACTGGATATCCTTTGTTGACAGAGAAAGATAATCCATTAGCCTTGCCAATGCCTTTGTAAGGTTCTTGACCAAGCATTATGACTCTCACATTATATAGTGGTGTTTCATAAAAAGATCTTAAGATGTCGTTTAGTGGTGGAAATATCACAACTCCCTTACTCATCTCTCTCTTTAGAACAGTTACTATTTCGTCTAGCTCGTCTATCATGGATGTAATAAATTCTTCCCACCCGGGAGGTAGTAACAGGGACATGATGAAGTGGTATGAATTTAACACGGAATGTATGGCCAATAAATGTATCAAGGCGCCAACTATATCTGAGAACATCAATAACAATACCTTTCTCAAAAGAAAGGAAGAGAAGAAGATACAGAGATGTGTATCAGATGCAAGAGTAAGAAGATTGTATCTGTTGATGTTCAAAAAAGATCAGTTGATGAGGGGATGACCATCATATTCGAATGTTGTGAATGTCACAACAAATTGCAAATATAAAAAAAGCTTTTTTTTTATATCTTACTATTATCAGAGTTGTCCTTCCCATAACAGAATTGTATAATGTCCTTACCATCTCTCACAATACCATCATACTGTGTAGTCACATCTTGCATGGACTTCGATATACGTCTTTGTATGTATCCGGCATCAGAAGTGTTTACACCAGTATTAACTAATCCCTCTCTTCCTCCTTGGTAATGGAAAAAGTACTCGATGGGACTGAGACCTTGTGAGTATGAACTAGAAACAAACCCTTGTCCTTTGAGCGAGTTATCTAAGCGTTCTAGAGATGTGATAGAGACAAAGCATAGTATATATGCGATATTCTCTAATGGAGATAATAGATTTAGAATACGCAACTCTCCATCCGAGAATAAAGAAAGGTCCTTAAGAGATCTAAGGAGTATCAATAGAGGTAGATGCATAGACTCTCACAGTGGTTCTATGATGGTAAACATACTCCTGTATTTACTTACGCACAAAATCAAACATACTAATACGCTGGATATTGTAAAGCTTATTTGTCCTGGCTTTCTAGATCCAGAAAACCATATATCTGTCAAAGCAATTCTGGATGCAAAAGCTCTTATTAACTCCAAGTATGATACTATGCTTCAACTTACTCAAGATGTAAAGCAGATGTTATATAGATGGATGTTTAGTAGAACCAAGAAGGAGCTTGCAAGTATCATGACTAACATATTAGTAGAGAATGATATATATATAGTCAACTGATAAGTAGTACTAGTCTATATTTATGTACTAATAGTGTTTACCTGCAATGGCTTCGAAGAGGAGAATACTCTATGACATGAATCCACTTAATATAGTCTTCACACCCGTCACAGATGCTTCCCAGACTTCTGGACCAAAGGGAAAGTCTCCAGTTCTATCTAGCGGGAAAAGAGTCGGTATTTCTTACAAAGCTGAAGATGGAATAGAGTATCCTTTAATACTAGCACCAAAAGGATGTATATTCTACTCGTTTGGAATACAAGACAACTCCTTTGCAGGTTCTAGCATTAAGAACGACAAAAGTGTGTGCATTAGTATAAGCGTAAATACTAATAATTCAGAATCTAACGAAAATATCTTTTGTACTAATGTACATGCAATATATGATCGTTGTAAAGAATACATCATGAAGAATTCTAAGGAGGTTGGTATCAAAGTGTTGCAAGACACGATAGATGATATGTTCAAATACCCTTTAAAAGAATTTACTAATGATAGCAATACTACCATGAGAATATATGCAAAGCTTATTGCAAGCAACAAGAACTCAAAGATATGGACTACCTTTTATGACACAAAGAAGAACAAGATAGATTCTAAGTCTCTCGAAGGATCACACTGTCATATGTACCCTGCTTTACTCTTTGACTCTTTATACTTCTGGTCAGGAAGTAGAGCCTCTCTGCAGTGTAAGCTTTTTGAAGCTGTTGTAGAGATGATAGATAGAGAAGCTCCATCATTGGATATGAGTTTGTTGAAATTTAAAGATGATAAGAAATAACATATAAAAAAAGTTTTTTTTTTGATATATACTTTAATGGGAGAGACGCCTGGTTATTGACTCCCTTAGAGTGTTGGCAATTGTTTAAAAATCCTTAGAGCATGCCGAGTTTGTATACTATACTCCTTCATATGTGTGAATATCGCTGTATTAAATTTTGTAGATACTTGTAACAATAATATACTAAAAGTTTTAAAGAAGTATTGCAACATGGGTAACTCATCATCGAGTGGCGAAGGAGGCGCCTTTGCAGTCATCAGGTGGATTCCAGGAATCGGCAGGATATATAGCGCCCTTCGCTCTGTAGTATATGCAGCAAAAGGAAACTTCCAAGAGTCTATAAACTCTCTCTTTGGTATCCTTGGAGCAGCAGGGAATAACATGTACTACATACGGGAGTCACGAATGTTCGATAGACATTCATACAGTCAGGTAGAGTGGACTGGTACTAGACCAGAATGTCTAAATATGCCTCAAAATTACTTTGATGGTCATCTATTTGTAAAAGAGAAATTTTCATACCTATACGAAGATACACTTACGAATGATAGTCTTGATTTGTGGAATCTTACAGAAGAAGAGATCGATACAATAACTGGTGGAAGTTCTAATGTTCCAATTATTGTACAAGGATCTACCGAACTCAGCTACTTTGATGCATTCAAAACCAATGTGAAGGTTACATCATATCTAGTAGTTTATAGTAGAAGATCTAAACAATGTGGAGTATTTGTAACAACGTGTACGTTTAAGAACAGGAATCCTCTTGGATGGACAACGCTTAATCAAGCAAAGAGAGAAGACGTAGAAGCAGTCCTATGCAACTACAGAGATATAGGAAGAGAGATGAATGAAAGTCGCTTCCATGCAAAGCTACAACAGAGCAAGAGATCTAAGAGATGGTAATTACAACTTGTTAGAAAAAAAAAAAAAAAAAAAAAAAAAAAAAAGAAAAAAAGATATGAAGGCTAGCATATTATGTACTACAAGTCTCGTATTTTTTTTTATTTTTTATGATAGATTAGAACTAGCTTTCAAGAATTCACCTCAAGTCCTCATATGGAACGTCATCTCGGACAACAAATATTTGGTCGTGTGAATTGTTAGCCATTGTTGTTCCTAGGAGGTTCAAACCTTCAACCCTTAGGGCGGCCATTCTCTTTCTCTTAGTATCAGAACCTAGTGTCCATTGCCATATGGAACTATCTGAGGAACACGATTACTGCCGTTGAGATACTCAACAAGATCATCAAAGATTTGTTGCTTTATTATAACCAGAGGATCTATAAGGTTCTGCTGAAACTCTTGCATGACTGCTTCTTTAATATTTTTGAAATCCATGACTTATTGTTGTAACGCCTGCAACTTACCTGACAAGGTATAGCTATAATACGGCGCTAGCAGTGGTATATCATTTGATAAAAAAAAAAGAATACAGTATTACTGCCTTTAATAGTGTAAGAAATCCATATCAGACAAAAAATATATATATATTTTTTTAACAACACAATGTATCATATTCAAGCTTCTTTGGTTGCCTCGATAGTATGCTCCCCTTCAACGTCTACGTTTTCTATCTTCCGTGCCATGTGGAGATCACGCTTAAGTTCATCAATCGAAGAGCACACGTATATAGTACCACCATTTATTATAGACTGCAAATCATCAACATTTACCTTCTGTACAGTATCGTAAGGGTTGTTTGGTGTGATCACAACAACCTCATCACTGTCAATGCGTATATTTTCATCACCCTTATTGGGTGCAGAATAGCTACCTGTACCAATTTTCTTTTCTACTGTCTCTATGGCAGAGGCTAGTATACTGCTATTGGTTGTTGTATGGTCATTGATCAGCTTCATTATCAACTCCATATCATCACGAGAAGTTTGAATACCAAGTCCAACATAATCTTTGACAATATCGTTAATTTTCTCTACAGCTTTTAGTGTAGAATTTATGCGTGTTTCAACCGTGTACACATGTCTTTCAGATGCTTCGACTTTCTTCTCAAGAGAGGCAATCTTGTTCTCTACAAGAGATGTTATTCCACTTTCCATCGAAGAAAGTTTAGCAAGGACAGCAGACAAATCATTCAAAGATGATTGCTGCTCAACAATTCTAAATTTCACAGGGGCAACAGTGGGTTTAAACGCGGAAATCTTTACCCCCTTCTGTTCAGATGATCGTAGAAGGGAAGCCACAGGTCTATTAGCAAACACAGAAGAGGCTAACACTGGATGTTGCTCTGATGACTCATCATCATCTGAGTCAACAATGCGCTCTTCAAGCTGAGGTTTGTTAGGCATAGAAGAGTATGACATAGACGAGTAGTTGTTGTCTGCCTCATCAGTCCACTTAGTAGCGGACTTCTTCGAGGCATTAACTCGTTCTTGGAGAGTTGAAATAAACTTGGAAGTCATTATAGTAGATATTTGCTATATTTATGCCTAGGCAGAGGTATGAAAAAAAGTAGTTGGGCCGCTACTGCTCTAGTAATCTTTTCAGTTTCTCTGTACGGGTTTTTATCCTTACTGTAGCAGGCTTTGTTGTGGGAGACAGTGAAGAAGATGATTTCTTAGCTATAAAAGTAACAGTGTTGTCTTTAACACATATCCTTCGTATCATCTTTATTTTACCCTTCTCAAAGTCGACATCATCCTTTCCAACCATCCCCAGTTTAATGTATACGATAATACTATTGATACCTCTCTCAAGATCTTTACCTGACAAGCTAGTGCTGGTTTCAAGGTACTCTTTTACAACATTCCTTGTTTGCAATACCGTAGATAGAGATACAATTAGTGGAGAAAGTGTAAGTCTTTCTAATGTGAGACAAGTTCACATTATTACTCTTCATTGGAATAAGTCAACAATAGTTCAAGCAATTGGAAGAGCAGTAAGAAGCCAGTCCCACGATTTATTAAAAGAAAAAGAAAGATCGATACATGTCTATAGACATGTAGCTCTAGTAAACAACACTAACAAGTGCACACCATCTGTAAGTATAGATATGTACAAGTACTCCATCTCTGATGATAAATCAAAACGGATAGAGGAGATAGAAAAAACTATAGAAAGCTGCTGTGTTGATTATTATCTTAATGTTGATACTAAGACAGTAAGTAACGAATTTGGTAAGGATATATCAACATATCTCCTCTGGTATTGTAATAACCTGGAAACGTCTATGCAGAATCTCGTTAGTAAGTCAAAGAATACATTATCTATTGATGACATATATTTGTTAACAAATGCCAGGAAGGATGTCGTTCAAGCTTTAATTGGAAAAGGGATCACTCTAGATAGTGGAAGAGCCATCAAGGAATCAAACGGACTAATATACTTAGACCCTCCTATCCTCTCTAATTATAATACTCATCTATCGAGCTTTAAGCCAGTTCCCAATGCAAGTATTAGTAACTTTACACGAATTGTATATGAAAACAAGAGAGATCTTATATATGTGGTGTCATCAATGACAATGTCGTAGAAGGTATAGTTGCTTGAATCAGCAATAACGAGCAACAATGAGATTATCAAAACATTCTTTGAGAACTCCTTTGATTATATAGATGGTAAATACTATCATATATTATGCTATAGAACTTCAGAGGACAGCTACTCGTATGCACTATCTTCCGAGTCTTTTAAAGCATGCTTAAAGATGAGAGTATTGGAAGATGTTTGGACATCTGTAGATGCTGAACATGAGCCTGAAATAGTAAAGAAGATGATAGTAAAATCTAAGCGTTCTAGAGATGTGATAGAGACAAAGCATAGTATATATGCGATATTCTCTAATGGAGATAATAGATTTAGAATATGCAACTCTCTATCCGAGAATAAAGAAAGGTCCTTAAGAGATCTAAGGAATATCAATAGAGGTAGATGCATAGACTCTCACAGTGGTTCTATGATGGTAAACATACTCCTGTATTTATTTACGCACAAAATCAAATATACTAATATAAATTTGCAAATTTGACGGAGATGAAATGAACATATTTTGCGCATCTTCATACTCTTCTAAAGTCGAATGTGAGACTCTTCTCGCTGTTGACAAGTGCATACTATCACCACAAAACTCTATGCCTACAGTGTATGTAATACAAGACATTGTTACAGGGTCTTTCATGATGTACAAAGCGGACAAGGTACTAAAGAAGCCAATGCTCCATGACTGTACTATGGCATCCGACGTTTACATTGACAGTAGTAGTGTGCACACTTCAAGAGATCTTATAGTTGCGCTTGTTCAGGAAATAACTAAGAAGAAAGGTGTTACGTTTGAATCTTTTACATCTAACACAATAAAAAATATAGTAAAGGAAACGTTTATAAGCAGTAGTGGCGACAATGCTTTAAAGTTTCTAGGATCACTACAGAGAATTGTGAATAGGTGGCTTCTTGAAGAAGGACTAAGCATGGGATACGATGACTGTATTTGCAATGTAGAACCTATTGTCATACCTGATATAGATCGAGATGATGAGAATGTAGGCATTATCCTTAACAATATTAGAAATGCGAGCCAGAAAGCACTAATAGAATCGACCAGTAGTAATAACAGACTTATTACAATGATAGAAAGTGGGGCTAAAGGGAGTCGTATTAACCTGGGACAGATACTGTCACTGGTAGGTCAGCAGTGGATAAGAGGGGAAAGACCACCAAAGCTGTTACCAGACAATAGAGCTATTGCATGGACTGCACCATACAGCAACTCGCTCGAAGGACAAGGGTTTGTTTCTAGTTCATACTCACAAGGTCTCAGTCCCATCGAGTACTTTTTCCATTGCCAAGGAGGAAGAGAGGGATTAGTTAATACTGGTGTAAACACTTCTGATGCCGGATACATACAAAGACGTATATCAAAGTCCATGCAAGATGTGACTACACAGTATGATGGTACTGTGAGGGATGGTAAGGACATTATACAATTCTGCTATGGGAAGGACAACTCTGATAATAGTAAGATATAAAAAAAAGCTTTTTTTATATTTGCAATTTGTGCTCTTCTCGATTGAATCCTCAATAATGACACGATATATCCTCAGACGTGTTCCTCAGATGATCTTTTCGTTATAGTCTATATCCATAAGGATACACATGTCTACGAATTGTAAGTAGTTTATACCAAGATCATCATATATGCTTTGTGGGATTATGACATCTGCATAATCCTCCATCACATCTATGTCTTTTATAAGATATGGACATCCGAACAGTAGTGCGTCATAGTCACTGCTTAGTACAGCATCAACCTTCTTATCTTTGCACAATTGTGCACAAGTAACATCTGCTTCATACTCACCTACTATGCACTTTCTAAGAGTGGCAAGAGCTTCTGATATGTTTAACTCTACACACTCAAAGAGTGCATTATAGTATTGTCTTGCTTTCTTTTCATTCGAGGAATCTCTCTTGAACACGCTTTTCATCGTTACTAACGTGTTATGTACTCCCATACTCTTACTCACTCGTCTTTCCATCTCTAGTTGCTTCTCAGGGAACGGTTTTCCATCAAACACGAACGTACAGTAGAACTTATCTTCTAAGAATTTCATTGCTTCTCCAATCATATCAATACACTGTGAAGCATATTCTGCTTTTTCAAATGCTTCATGATTCAGCACACTGTTAGCTTCCTTTAGAGAAAATTTTTTACCTATGCAAGAATATATAGTATGCTTAGATGTAACAAACAACAGAGCATTAACATCAACAGCAATTTTCATCCTTTCTATTTTATATAAAGGAATCCTTGTATTAGAGGTGATAGTAATGTTGAGATTCCAATCGGAGACATGATGTTATATTGCAATGTCTTTTATTTGTTCATGAGGTAGAAATACTTCTTTATTTTGTTCTTATAATAATGATCTTATGTCAACACAAGTATGATCTAGTGGAGTTTCAGCACTTACAGGATATACTAGACGACACTTGTGACATAAGGCACATAGAACATATGCTGGAAAGCATAAGACCTTCTTTAACTCCAAAGATATGTAAGCATATTACTAAGCTTGTACCTAGCTTTAACCCTCGCAACTACAGGTTTCCAAAACCCATAGACATAACAGTAAGAGAGCTTGTAAGATAGTATTCATCGGGAGGGTCCATATCTTTGAAACTTGATGGTGTAAGATCCTTCATTGCTTGTTACAAAGAAAGTATATATGAGATATCAACAGGAGGTCATGAAAAGACTATTGGATCAAGCGTTCATGGTGACAACTCCTTCACTGTTCTTGATACAGAAGGAGTATATGATATGTACTATGCATTTGATATTATCATAATAAGAGACAGAGTAGTTGCTCACCTGTCGCTGGAAGAGAGGACAAAGATGATACCTCAAGTCTGTCTAAGGATTAACAAAGCTATCAAGAGGAAGCTTATCGTTGCTAAAAAATATTTTATATTTAAAAAATTTAATGCTTTCTCTAGGTATCATCAGATACTCGAGAAGAGGATTCAAGAAGAAAAGTACGATGGTCTGATATATACACATAAACTATCATACTTTGATCAAGTCATGACATGGAAACCTCAGAAGACTGTAGATCTTTTGTACAAAGACCACACATTAATGGCATACAACCAAAGGGAAATTGTAGATTCTAGTTTCAGGATATCAAGTAATAGCAAGCACATCTGATGTGTTTACATATATGCCAGAGAAGACAGTGTCTAAAGAAAAGGTCAAATATGTTGTATCCAAAACGGTTAATAGGAACATGCTTATAGCTGTAGATCTTCTTAAAGAGTTACAAAGTGCTAATAGCATCATCAATATTAGTAGCTCTGATTTCAAGTCTCTTATTATTAGACCTCTTGATAAATTTTTCTATGGAAGGATAATCAAGAAGCAACAAGAATATAGTAAAAGACTCGTCTTCAATATATACTTCGAGGTGACAACTTATATGAAAGTCAGATATAGTAAAAGACTCGTCTTCAATATATACTAAATCTTCATCCAGAGATAAAGATCTAAGCGGCTAGAGCTATAAGAGTTGTCATAGCATAGCAGTAGGATCTATACATGTCCTGTATGAAAGTCTAAAATGGAATCAAGGAAGGCTCTTATTCGAGCTGAACTGTGTACTTTAATGCGTTAAGTACATTTGACTTCAAAATGAAGTGCTGTGTCCAAGCCATAATTTAATGCGTTTTCCAATATATGTAAGACTAATAACACTTTGAGACCAAAAATAGCTTTATTAAACAATCAAAATAAAAGTCTATGATGAACACCTCCTTTCTGCGTCTACCGGGTAGGAAAACAAAAAAAGAGTGAAATACTAGTACGAGCTTTATAGGAACCATGCAAAACATGGAAACGGAAGTATATGTCTCATTGTATGTCAGCATGTCTACAACACTGGCAAAGAAAAAAAATCCTTAGATATTACGTATACTGTCTGAGGAGTATAGGCTTTTTTTTTACCATGTCAGAGATATACCTTGTACTTGAGCTATAGTATCTACAGTATACAAGTTCTTGATGAAGTACTGTCTCAGAGATGATATATCTCTTATCTTCTTCGTTGGAAACATATCTTTTGACCAAAACTTATATACATCATATAATTCTTTTATAGTAACTATGCTCTTGTTGGATTTCTTAACACTGACACTCAAGAACTGCCCAAATATATCATTGGATATGCGAATTATTTCCGTGCACTTCTTCACTTCATCAGGTTCTTCAAGACCATAAGCTAGGTAATCATTGTATTATTCTATAATCAGCCTCATAAAAATTGGAGCAAGTATAGGAATCTTGCTGGAAAAGTTAATATCTTTCATATGTGTTATAAGAGGGTCATGAGATGGTTCAAGCTCGTCAACAAATGTTTCTCTTCCTTTCTTTTGAGAAAGGTATTGTTATTGATGTTCTCAGATATAGTTGGCGCCTTGATACATTTTTTGGCCATACATTCTGTGTTAAATTCATACCACTTCATCATGTCCTTGTTACTACCTCCCGGGTGGGAAGAATTTATTACATCCATGGTAGACGAGCTAGACGAAATAGTAACTGTTCTAAAGAGAGAGATGAGTAAGGGAGTTGTGATATTTCCACCACTAAATGACATCTTAAGATCTTTTTATGAAACACCACTATATAATATGAGAGTCATAATGCTTGGTTAAGAACCTTACAAAGGCATTGGCAAGGCTAATGGATTATCTTTCTCTGTCAACAAAGGATATCCAGTTTCCCCATCGCTAAAGAATATATTTAAAGAAATATCTGAAGAAATAGAGGATCACCTTTGGAGGGTTTAGGTCATTCTTAGGAAGTTAATTCATAACTATTTTGTAGTAAATGATTCTTGACGAACCTACAAACTAGAATTACCACTTACTAATTTTATTTCTTTCAAATAATGTTCACAGTTACAACTGCACATTCATCGTTTAAAATTATCCTAAGGATTGTTGTTACTAATGTTATTAATATCAATTCTATTAAGTTACTGCAATATATTTTGTTCTCATATCTATATCTAAGTCATTTGCAAATTGCGGAGACTATCCACAAAAAAATTCTAAAAACCACTGTAATTTTTTTTACATAGATTAGATAAAATCATGCAAAATAGTATTTTGATGCCATTTTGTAGAATTAGATACCATAGGCTGATTTAAAGAAAGATTTTTTATAAATTATATCATAAGTAAATATATTTTATGCATCAAGAAATTTATTTTAGCTTTGACAAATTATTCTTATTTTAAAATTTGTTATCAAATATGTTAAAATATTCTTACTTTAAACATCAATGAATTGAATACGTATCATTGATTATATAATATTTTGTTAAAAAAATTATCAAAATCCTTTATAAATTTAAATATTAATCTTAAAAATATTTATAGCAGTAGTAATATTTACAATGCTTAAAAATTTGTACTAACATATTATAAAATAAGTGCACTTACTGTCAAAATTAATATTAGTATTTTTTTTTTAGGAAACTACAAGGTGGATACCCTCCAAAGCAAAATATTAGTATGCTGTTCTAAAGCTACTAAAGAATTAGATAAAAATATCTACATATTAAATATATTAAAAAATCTTATCTATTTATATTAGTATAGTTTTTTATTTACTTATATATATATATATATATATATATATATATATATATATTATTAAATAATTTTTAAATATAATAAGATATAATTTTAAAATATATCAAAATTTAGAAAAATGAATCAAAGTTATGATATTATTTTAGTTTTATTAATTTCTAATAATATTATATATAAATTACATAAATCCATCTATTTTATATTTTATTATAATTATTGGTAATTAATAAGTTTTTTGGAGGCTCTAAAAATACCATCAATGAATATGTTTTTTAATTGAGACATGATATAATATCACATTAGAAAATTTATAATTATATTTGTTTTAAAAATTTTAAACAAAAATATATTTACATTTAAGCTTGTATTTTTTAGTGTTCATTTTTATATGTTAACCAAGTCTAATAAAAAAATTGCTTCTAAAATATATAATAATAATTGACTAATTATTGCTATATATCTAGTTATATTATTAAAAAAAGAGTAGATATAAACATAGATTTGATTCCATGTTTAACTATACTTATATTAAATTAAAATTGAATTAGTAGTCAAAATCACAATATTAATATTACTTATACCAAAACAACTTATCAACGTATTTAAAAAAAATTATCTCTATTAAATATATATTAAATTTAATTTAGTATTTTTAAAATTATTTATTAAATACTTATTAGTTTTGTTATATAAAAAAAATAGTCATGTCAAAGCTTCTTAGATCAATAGTGTTTTTAAAACTATATGTAAATAATCTTAAAAAATATACTATATCAAATATCAATAAATTTTAAAGAATCTTAGATATAATAAAATACATAGAGTTTTTTTATTCAAAGAACTTCATTTTTTTTTTATTAAATTAACTTAATTAAAACTTGGATGATACAACTACATCCAATTTTAAATTAAATATTAACATGGTTTTAGAATTTAATCATAGAAGAATATAATTATCCTATTTTTATTCATATTTTATTTTAGATGTAAAACAAATCTCAACCTAATCTATAAGGACTTTGATAGGGCAAACATTTGACTTGAAGCTCAAAAAATTAATAATATAGAATTTAAATTTAAACTAAAAAACTATCATATATTAGTTACAAATTAACTTTTGTAACTAAAAGAAAAGAATTCATCACGTAATTTTAATTCTAAAAGATAAGTATATTATAAGCTATTAATAAAAAAATATTTAAAATTTTAAAAAATATAATTTAGTAACAATTTTTATATAAATGTTACATCAATATTATAATATGGCATTATTAATTAAATACTTTAAGAAAACAAAAACATATTAGAAAGAGGCAATAATATTCATTATATAATAAAACTTAAAAGACACTACATTAAAATAATTATAATGGTTACTTTTAAAATTGAGTTTAAATTTTAAAACCATTTGATATTTTATCATACAACATTATCTACAACAAATTTTTTTTTATTTACAACATTTTAAAATATAATTTTAATAATTTTTAATTTTTTTTATTAATAATATAAACTTAGAAAAAAGAGATTTATATTTATTTAAATTTAAAAAATAATAAAATAAAATAACTTTAAATAATTCAAGTATCTATTATAGTAATTAATCAAAAAATATTTATTTATAAAATTTTAAAATTAACATATCTTATTATTAAAATTAGTATATATATATATTACACTTCTTTCTTGGATTCATTAAAATCTTAAAAATATCTACAATATATGGCCATTCTACATCCCAATAAGCCTCTATAAATGAGTCTTTTTAGACCAAATTCACATGGATAGCCATTTGTTTTTTTAAACATGCACACTACCAAGTTTTCTATCTGTTTATAATCCATTATCTTTGCACTTCTATCTACATTTTTCTTTGATACTTCAATATTACATATTATTCTCTATATTATCTAATTTAATAAGAAAACTATTAGATGGACACCCTCTTTTGCAAATATAACATATACTTATAAATTCATTATAGCTAATAATATATATATATATATATATATATTTAGTAATTTTTTAAAAATAAAAGTTGATTATATTATTTTAGTCTATAGAAAAAAGAATTTAATAATATATATATATATATATATATATATATATATATATAAGTCTTGTTAGTTATTTTATTATTGTTGCTTATAACTTCTATAATAAATTTGTTAGTATATGATATATTTGCAAAAGATGGGTGTTCATGTAGTAAAAGAAGAGATTCCACCTATTGCTTCTCTTTAATAATCCTTTCAACTTCTAGTATACATACAAGGGTTTCAAATTTCACTAAGTTCTTGTAACTTCTACTTCTTTTTTTATACATGATATTACTTCTATTTTAATATAAAATAACTTGGTTGCAAATGCTTCTTCTTTCTTTGTATAATTCTTTAATAACACCTCACATATAGATGTTATTGCTATTAGAAGCTTGATCAAGTACAATACTCTATGTTGGTAGAAAAAAAAAAATCAAAGACTATTTTATGCTACAAGATTTGTACCATACAATAGAATTGTGGTCACAACAATAAGCTTTGTAGAGATGGAAATGCTTATAATTTTAAGAAATAACACTTTTAAAAATTTAAAATGATAAAATAATCACAATATATGTAAGTAAAATGATAATATATATAATTATTAAGTTTTAAGATTGTAACCAAAATAGAAAGAATATTTAGACATATATTACATGTATGCTATGATATTTCCTAATAAAATTAATATATTATTATTTATAAAATTATATATTTTAATTTTTTTTTTATAATAATATATTTTTAATAATTTTAATTAAAAAATAATTGAATTGAAAGTATTAAGTATTTAAAATAATTAAATAAACTATCTTATCATTCTACAAGAAATTTTAAAAAATAATAGATATTGAAGGTTTTTTTGAAAAATAATGTTTTGGCAAGTGCTTTGCTTATCAATTTTTTTTTAATAAATTTATATTATGATTTATTTAAAAAAATAGCTCACTTCGGAAAAAAATTATTTTTTATATAAAAAAATTAAAAGAGGTGATGAGATGAAGATAGAAACAAGTATATAAATGGAAGCACAAATAAATGGAAAACTTAATAATGTACATATATAAGAAAGGATTGACCATCTTTGTAAGATTCATCTAAAAAAGCTTAGCCATAGATGCTTGTTGAAACTTAATGTAAAGGCCTAATAGATTCTTAAGTAATAATCTTGTTGTCAATGACTTTGAAAATTAATAATATTAACTAGCATCATAGAAAAGAATTGTTATAAAAATATTGTAGCTTCATTCTAAAGGTTGTAATTTGATATTATTATATTATGATTTGACTATCATAAAAAAATTATATATATATATTACATAGCTAGATAAAAATTATATCAGTAGATTTAAATTGGTATCAAGGACATGAAATATAAACAATCAAAATATCAAAATACTCTTGTGTCACTTGAAAAGAGTAAAGAATTATTCAAAGATGGTATAATATTAAACTAGAATGACTATTGCTAAAGACAAGAAGAGTAGAGACTGTTGAAACAAGACTAGGAACAAAAAAGATATTGATAAGAATGAAAAAGGCTTCATTCTTATCTCTATATATATTATCTACCTAACAGCCATGTGACAACTCTCTTTAAGATCTCCAACATGTGTCTAATTTGCAAAACACGTGTCCAATTTGTAAGACACATGTCAAACTTATAAGATAATTTTCCTATATGTGTGCCATATAATTAGCTTATTCCACAAGCTACTAATATGTGTGACATATGGCTAATTTGTTGGCCAAGTTCATAACCTATCAATTACCTATAGGCATGAATAAAAATAAAATCATGTTTATGAAGCTTTTAAGAAGCTTCTTTATAAGATATTATCAAATTAATCTATTTTTATCTATCTCTATCTATCTATATTATTTAGATAATTATTAGAATAAATCTTATGTCTATAATATTATCTCCTTTTTTAAAAACAAGTTCCACCAAAAGTGGTGATTATATCTTGAAGAAGTCCAAAGTGTACCAAATTGTATTTGCCACATACTTTCATTTTTGTTCCCTTTGAAGATAGTTGATAGGTCCTCTTAGCCATTGATAGTATCCTATATTAGGACAAGAGGACCATCCTAATATTTGATCATTATTAATGCCTTCATAACTTCCTTCAAAGAAAACATTTAAAACACCATCAAGAGTAGTTCTTATTTCTAAAAGTATCATCAAATATTGAGAGTCTTTTTCAAGGTCGTGATACTAAACATGTTATATCTTACTATAAATTCAAAGAAGAACATGTTGTTTTTGAGGATCTTCATCTCTATTCCATCATCTTGAAGGTTATAACAATTATAATATCTTGTTTGATAAATCAAAAAATAATAGTTCTCAAGCTGAATTTGCTGGTTGTTGATTCTTCATCTCTTTAATACTAAAAATCCAAAAAAATAACAAATAATGATATTTTCATTGGACTTGCTTTGTTTTATAATAAAGGTTTTTTTTTTATTTTAATTATGATCGATGTCATTGATGAAATGTATTGACTTTGATTGATGTATTTACTAGATTTCTAGATGGCTCCTATGTACGTTCATTAATATCATATTTGTGTTAATGTACAAGATATTTCAACCTATTTCAACATTGCCATGAATCTAAAATCTCTTCTATTTCAAATTCTTTATTGTTATCTATTTTTATAGGAAGCAGTGGCATTTGTCTTTTTTCTTATATATTTATTATCTTATATGGCTTAAATAAAGACATGTGGAATACAAGATGGATCTTTATAGACTCTAGTAGGTATAATTGATAAGCAATTGGGTTGACTTATTTACAAATTGAAAATGGTCTAAGCTTATAAGAATCCAACTTGTTACAAGCACAAATAGTCTTAATATTACGACAAAGTAGCCATACCTTATCACCTACTTGGAATTGGGATTATTACTTATAATAGACATCTCTAATGGTCTTTTGTTGTTCTCGAGCTTCTTTTAATTGTGTCTTCATTATTGCATGTAATTTTAATAATCAATTTGCCAAGTCTTATGTCACACAATTGTCAGCTTTTAAGAAGCCAAAAGTATCAAGTTATGGATAAATTTTGTATATGGTACAAAATGTGCTATCTTGGTGAAATGATCTACAATCACAAATATAGAATCATATGAATTTAAAATTGATAAATCTATGATAAATTCATAGAGATAAAAAACCATGGCTATTTTGATATAGATAATAGTTAGAGAAGTCTATAAGGTCAATGACAAGGAGTTTTTAATCTTGAACAAACATCACATGATTATAAAAAATTCTTTATTGTAGATCTCATAATTAATTTTAGTTGCTGAAATTTTTTTGGAATAGAAAGCTATTGTGTGGAGTTCATCATGTGTTCCCATTTATAATAATACCACACCTAAGGCAAAGTTTGATGCATCTATTTCTATAAAAAATATTTTAGAAAAGTCGATATGATATAAAATTGGTATAGAAGTAAAAGTTATCTTTAAAGCTTCAAATGATAATTCCACTTTTTTATTCCATTCAAATTTTTCTTTACAAGTTAAGTGAGTCAATGGAATTACAACTTGAAAAAAGTTTTTGATGAAGATTTGATAATAATTAAAAAATTCCAAAAAATATTGCACATCTCTTATTATTCATGGAAATTTTTAGTCTATGATTGTTTAAATTTTTTTAGAATCTATTATTAGAATATCATTAAAAATGATGTATCCTAAAAAATCAACTTGAGTAGAATGAAATATATACTTTTCCATCTTGGTATATAATCTTATATTTTTAAGTTTTTATAATATACAACAAATATGAAATTCATATTTTTTTAATATTTTTAGAATAAATCAAAATATTGTCTAAATAGAAAACAAAAAAATCATAAAAAAATTCATAAAAAATATTATTTATAAGATGTTGAAAAGTAGCTGATGCATTCATAAGTCCAAAAAGTATGACATTATATTTAAAATATCTATACCTAGTTCAAAATGCATTCTTTCATTTATCACCTTGTTTGATGCAGACTAAGTTATATATTTCTTGTAGATCTATTTTTGTACAAATCTTTGTTTGACTGAGTTGATCAATAAGTCTCGAAATTAAAGATAAAAGATACCTACTCATGATGGTAATCTTATTAAGTCCTTAATAATCTATGCACATTTGCAACAATCCATCTTTTTTCTTTATAAATAAGATAGAAGTTCATGAAAGATCAGATTTACAATTGGTGAAATTTTGAGAATTGCAAAGCATGAATTTCATAAAGTTAAAATGACAATCTATAGAAGATATAATATAGATAAAGATAATAAAGATATAATATAATAAAGATAAAATGACAATCTATAGAAGATATTATAATACCAAATACACAAGAAACAAAGGCAATTAGAAACAATATAGATGAAGAAGATGAAATACAAGTTTTAAAAGATGTTTCATGAGTTGGATTTACAAAAGAAGAAAATGGAATTCAACCATCTAGTCATTATTTTCAAAATCATTAGACAAGGGGTACTACAAAAAATTTAGTAAAATTAGGAGATTTGGAAGAACCAATTGTAGCATTAATTAATCATGGTTCTAAGATAAATTTAATATTGAAAGAGCTACATAAAAAGAAAAAATGGCCTATTCATATTGAACATGGGTGGATGATAAGATTAGTAAATAATTCAAAGGAAGATTTATATAGAGCTTGTTTAAATATTAAGGTGATAATATGAGATGTTATTCATGAACAATATTTCTTTATATAAGATATGTTTACATATCCTATTATATTAGGACAACCATATATTACTACCGTACAAATAGAAACAAAGGCAATGGATGATGGTTCAGCCTATACAAGGATAAGAAGCTAAGATGGAATGAAAGCAATTCAATTTTTAATTATTTTTATTAATCATAAAAGAAATTGTGATAAATTGAAAGAGAAGCAATTATCAAATGAGAATTTTGAAGACCTTGAGGGTTTTTACCACAGACCATTGTAAAGTGGGATAGCAATGGATTAGAGAAAGAAATGTTCCTACTTAGTTAAAAAGATGAAAAAATGTGCAAATACAATGAAAGTCAAAATATTTTTTAGAATAATTATTTTCTATTATATATGTATATCTCATTTTATATATGTAGCAAATCTATTATATGAGTTATTAAAAAAAAATAAAAAATTTCAATGAAAAGAAGAACAAAGAAGATCTATAGAAAAATTAAAAGAATTTTTTTTTTCACCTCCAACTTTGAAAAAAGTGAATTATGAATGTAGAAGGCTAATGATATTAATAATTGATGCAAGTCAAATTAGAATAGGTTGGACAATTGGACAAGATGATGAACAAGAGAATAGATATGTAATAAGATTTGGAACAAAGATTTTGAATATTAGACAAAGGACATATGTACAAATTAAAAGAGAATTATGGAATGTAATAATAGCTATGAAAAATAAAAAAGAATATTTGATTGGAGCTTCAATAATTATAAAAACAGATTGTCTACCTATACTAGACATGATCACAAGTTATTCAACTCTTGATATTGCTATGTTAAGATGGATAGCATATATTAAATCTATAAATTCAAAATTTAAGCACATTTTAGAGAAAGATGATTCAATTGCAGATATGTATTATCAAGGACAAGGTATTATGATGAAGAAGATATGATTGATTTAGAAGATAATATGGACACAAAATTTCATACTAATATATTATCAAAAGAAAAAGGTGTATGTTTGAATACACCGTTGGAATCCTTTTTAAGAGATTTTTATGAAAGTGAATAGAAAGATGTTGGATAGTATTTAAATACATTAAAGCAACAAGAAGATTGGATAGATGCAAAATTTAAGAAAATTTGTAAAAAGGCCTATAGATATTTTCTACATGATGGATATTTATGGAAGCATCAAAAGAGAAGAGGAGAAGTACCTCAATGGATAATATATGATTTAGAAGCTCAACAAAAGATTATTAAAGAGTTCCATAAGAGTTTGTGGGTAGGACATAAAGGAATTTGAGCAACTTTTATTAAAATAAAAGAAAAGTATTGGTGGAAAGGCATTTACAAAGATGTGGCTGATTTTATAAGATCATGTGAGACTTATCAACTTTATTCTAACATTTGACATTAAGATGAATTACATCCAACTTATCCTCTAGCACTACATTATAAGTACATAGTAGATTTAATAGCAATGCCTATGGAACTTGGGCAAATGAGGTATTTGACACTTGCACGTGAAGATTTATCAAATATGGTTGAAGGACAAGGATTAAAAATAAAAAGCACTCAAAGTGTATATAGATTTCTCTTAGAAGACATTGTTTGTTGCTATAGTTGTATTAAAAAAATCACTATAGATAGAGGTGAATTAGATACAAAAGAAGCAAAAAAACTCTTTGATAGAATAGGAATTAAACTTTCTTTAACAACATTATATAATCCATAAGGTAATGGGAAGAGTAAGCATGGACATTCATCTATTATTAAAGCATTAGTAAAAGCATGCAATGGCAAAGTACATCAATAGCCAAGGCTACTATCATCTATATTATTGGTAGATTGTATAACTCATAGTTTAGTGATTAGTTATATGCCTTCTGAGTTAATGTATGGACAAAAGTCAATTATGCCAATAGAAGAAATAGTGCCTACATGGGAAGTATTACATTGGAAGGATGATCTTAATAGTTAGAAGCTTTTAGCATTACGGATTTAACAATTGGAAAGAAAACTTGAGGATATTGAAATATCAATTGGAAGATTGAAAGAAGCAAGAGAAAAGAATAACGAAAGATTTGATAAAAATGCATCAATTATGGCCTAAAAAAATAGAAGAAAGTGATTGGATGTTAGTCTATGATAATAGTTTGGATAATCAATATAATACATTACAAAAAATTTCTAAGCGTTGGTTTGGACCATATGTTGTGATAAAGGTCTATGACAATAGAACATACTCTTTACGAGAATTTGATGGAATAAAATTGAAATCACTTTTAGCAAAGAAGTGAGTCAAGTTATTTAAACAAAGAAGAATATGCATATATTTTGATAAAGAACAAAGTCTATTGAGGGGTATTGAAATAGAAGAGGAAGAACAAATTGAAGATCAAGAATTAGACTAAAATCAAAAGTGTCACATTGTAGTATATTAAAGAAATTTTGGCGCATGCCGGAGGATGTATAAGTTCAGAGGGGGGTTGATGTCATATAATAAAATGGCCATTAGGTGAAAAAGAAAAGAAATGATAATAATATATAGAAGTTCAAATAAAAATATTTTAGCAAATTATCTTTGAATTATAGATAATGGACAAGAAAGTAGTAAAAATTAAAAAGTACCAATATTTTTTTTTTAAAGAAGAGGCTTCTATTTATTTTATATGGCTATAAATAAGATAAAACAAAGTAGATTAAAAAATAAATAATATAGATATCTTTAGAAAAAAATTAAAAATAGATTTTAATAAATTTTATTTCAATATTCTCAGAATTGATACCTGAAGAGGACTAGTTGTGAACTTGGGTCAAAATCAGATCTTGAGATACAAAATCAGACCCTGAGATACAAAACTACATGCCTACAACAAATTAAGGATTCTTTTCCAGACCAAAGAATTGGATTAGTGAGCAAATTTAAGATGCTTTGTTTGAATGTTTATTTTTGTTGATTTGGAGAAAAATTGGCTTTGTAAGAGCTTTGCAAAGTCAAGGTTGTATTAGGTGACTCTGGATTTTATGAAGTTAAGAGGGATTTACAAATTTTAGCATTTTGTAAGTTTGATTATAGATATATGGGTGAAAATTTTAGGATTTGTGATTGTAATTGTGATTAAAATATATTATAAGTTTGAACTTGATCAAATAGTTTAATTAGGAGTTATTGAAATTCAAGTGGATTGAGATCTCAGAAATTGGGATTTGAGGGTCAGTGAGGGTTTCTTAAATATATAGAAATCTGCAAGTTGGATTGAAGTGAAAATTTTTTGTATAGATAGTAGACTAGATTTTTTATTAGTATGTGAATTTTGAGAGCAATTGAATGGTGTAAAAGAAAGATATTTGTACTAAGATTTTATCATCAAGGTTGGAGAAGGATTGTAGCCTACACCTAAGTAGAAATTCGAGCTTAACTTCTGTTTAATAAGTTTGATCTCTTTCAATTTTTTTGTATATATTATCAACTTAATTATTAATAAATATATAATATTTAGGCTAAGATCAATGATTAGATCATCAACCATTGTGGTTTCAATTTGCTATAGGATTTGATTAGAGTTTGTTAGGATTCATTTAGGATTTGATTAAGATTTGGTTAGGATTTGATTAGGATTTGAATATGATTTGATTAGAGCTTGAATAGAATTTGATTAAAATTTGGTTAGGATTTGGATAAGATTTTATTAGGATTTGAATAGGATTTGAATAGGATTTTGACTAGAATTTGAATAGGATTTGAATAGGATTTTGACTAGAATTTGAATAGGATTTGATTAGAATTTGAGTAGAATTTGAATAGGATTTGATTAGAATTTGACTAGAATTTAAATAGGATTTGATTAGAATTTGAATAGAATTTGAATAGGATTTAATTAAGAATTGATTAGGATTTGATTCGGATTTAAATAGGATTTGATTAGGATTTGGTTAGAGTTTGATTAGAATTTGGTTAGAATTTGATTCGAATTTGACTAAAACTTGAATAGGATTTGATTAGAATTTGAATAGAATTTGAATAGGATTTGATTAGAATTTGAATAGAATTTGAATAGGATTTAATTAAGAATTGATTAGGATTTGATTTGGATTTAAATAGGATTTGATTAGGATTTGGTTAGAGTTTGATTAGAATTTGGTTAGAATTTGATTCGAATTTGACTAAAATTTGAATGGGATTTAATTAAGATTTGTTTAAGATTTGATTAGAATATAAATAGGATTTGATTAGGATTGGAATAGGATTTGAATATGATTTAATTGAGGTTTGATTAAGATTTGATTAAGATTTGATTAAGATTTGACTAAAATTTGACTAAAATTACTAAAATTTGACTAAGATTTGATTGGAGTTTGATTAGAATTTCTTTTTTTAGTATTTTAAGGATTTTTTATTTTAATATTTCTTTTATATTTATATTAATATTAATATTTCTTTAAGATTTCTTTATTACTTCTTTAGAAGTTCTTTAGGATTTTTTGTGTTCTTTTAAAATAAATTAAAAATTTAATCAAATTTTTAGTGGTTGGACATATTTGTTAGTCTTTAATTGCAAATTTTATATAATTCTATTAAAGATGTTAGGACTTGTTGTTATTATTTTTCTTTTATCTTCCATAGCCAAGTACCAAGCGTATTCTCACGTAAGACTTTACAATATACAAGAGCAGTCTTCTATTTGCCTCCCTCCTTCATCTGTACTAAGTTGTATATTTTATAAAGATCTATCTTAATATAGATCTTGACTTAACAAAGTTGTTTCAAAAATGTTGAGATTAATAGTAAAGATTAATGATTCTTCACTATTATCTTATTCAATCTCTAATAATCAATGCGTATATGCAAGGAACCATCCTTCTTCTTAATAAAGAGTATAGGTGCACTTGTTGGAGACTTTGAATGCTTAATGAAGTATATTGCAAGATTTTGATCAATATAATCTTTCAACACTGAAAGCTTATTTTAAAAAAGATTATAAATTGGGCCAAAAGGTGGTTGTGTTCCTTCTTGAAGATCTATGGCACAATCATATGGTCGATGCTTGGATAATATATCAACATTTTTCTTCTAAAAAACATCATGAAATTTATTACATTGCTTTGAAATATTTACCAATAAAGTCATATATTTTTTAGTTGGAGTCGCATAAATAACTTAATTTTTTCCATTATTTACCTTTTAACTTTGAATTATCATAACTTACTCATAATAACTTAGATTTACATGTTTTTTATATCATTGGAAAGATAAAAAAATTACCTACTTAAAAATATAATTTTTACTTTTTATTTTTACTTTTTACTAGATAAAAATCTAGTGAACAGACTGTGACTAGTTTTGTAGTCTGCAATTCCTTAATTGCACATATTTTACTTGTTTTGTGTTGTTCTTCTCCTTTATTGTTGTTATTGCTCATTTTACTTCACACCACCATTTATAAGCAACTCTTCATTTAGGCCACCTTATAACTTGGATTGAGGAGTGAATTTTACCCTCACATAAATGGTGCGTTTGCCGGGAGGTGGTGCTTCTAATTGTGTGTGTGAATGTGGAGTAAGTATATTGTAGTTCACATTTTGCTTGGTCTTTTTGAGTGAGAAGTTCAAAGTTAATCTTCATCATTGGTAAGTTTTCTACATCTCTTCTTTATTGGTGTATACAAAGCTTTTCAAGTTCTCAATTCATAAGGTATTCAAAAAAAATTCATTATTGAGTGAATGTTGATTTGTTCTCGGGTTTTCATCAATCAATTTTTTTGTGTTGTATATTTTATATTGAAACTTTTTATATTGGTGTATCTTGATGTTGGGTTTCCAATAAGCTATTTTGCATTCAATTTGGACTTGATTTGAATTTTTAGTGAATTTTAGACTAGGAAGTGGTTCACTGCCTTGGCAATTTCATGTACCTCATGTTTGGAAAGGCATTTCTTAGTGCGTGGTGACTATTTAATAATGGAACTTTTGGTGTACAAGCACTTTGAAGTTAAAATTGTAGTTGTATAAATTTCAATGCTATTGAATAAGAAGTGAATTTTTGGCGATTTTTGGAGTGGAGAGAGGTTTCTGCCTGAAGTGGAATACAATTGAGGTTAGTGATTTCTATCTATTCAATCATTTACATTGTTGATTTTATGTTATACTTTTGATTATTGTATTTTAAGTCTTATCTTATTTATATTAAATTATAATAAAAATAAATATAAAAATAAAATAAAATAAAATAATAAAAAATAAAATAAAATAAAATAAAGTAAAAAAAATAAAAAATAAAAAATAAAATAATAATAATAATAATAATATATAAAAAATAATAATAATATTAAATTATAAATAAAAAATAAAAAATAAAAAATAATAATATCATTAAATTAAAATAACTATTTTAAAATTATTTTATTAATATTATAATATCATATTAACTTTTATTTTAACTTTTATTTTAACTTTTGTTTTATTTTACCTTATTTTATTTTATTTTTTTATTTCTATTTTTACTTTTATAATATTTATTATATTATATTTTATTTTTATTTATCTTTTTATCTTTATCTTTTTTGTTTAATGAATGTTATTACTTTTATTTTTTAATTTTATTTTTTTTCTTTTATTATATTTTATTTTATTTATAATAAAATCTATATATTGATATAAGTTTAATATATTTTTATTTATGTATTAATTTATTTTTATGTAAATTTTTTGATTCTAACTTGAAATAATATTTGGTTAGTTTAGTATTTGTGTAGTATTATTTGATGGTTCTCTTTAGATTGGTTGTCACTTTGGAAGCATAAAAAGTGGAGTTTAAGTACAACTTCAAATCTAAGACTAATCTTGGTAAATTTCAAAACTTAGCTTTTTAATTATTTAAAATTTTAGACAAAAGCAAAGAAGAAGTACAGCTAGGAGAAACTTGGTAGGTCTCAAATCTTAGCTTTCAATTTATTTGAAATTTTAAACAAAAGCAATGAAGGAACATGGCTAAGAAAAACTTGGTGGGTTTCAAATCTTAGCTCTTTCTTTTAATTGAAATTTAAGGTACGTTTAGGAAGGAGCACGGCGGGACTTGCTGTCCCATAGGTAACATCTTAACCATTCTATCACCTTGTAATGTAATTGAATATTAAAACATTCAATTATACACATCAGAAAATTCTCCAATCTACCTTTTTTTGTTAAGAGAACCTGGTTGTGTTTGTAATAGATGCTTCAATTTTTAGATGTTTTGTAAGGAAGTGAAGTCGGATTGTTGATCAGCATAACCTCTTTTTGGCATTGAATCTGTACTTGTGGGAAGTGATGATCCCCATGAGGCATAGTTAATTGTTACAGGTTGCCCTACAGGTTACCTTTTATCTTGTCCATCTGATTTTTGTGGTATCTATGTTTTAAAATTTTTAAATTACTTGTACTATCCTCGGCTTTATTTTTCAATCTCTAAATTGTGAATTAAAGCCAATTAATAGGTGATTCCGCCATATTAAGATTGGCACGAGATCTTAACTTGGTATTTAGTTGAACCTTGTACATCACTTATAAGAAAAGTTTAATTATCGGGTGATACCGCTAATTTGAGATCGGCACAAGATTTCATCCTATTATATAATTAAACCACGTGCCTTACAAATAGATAAGAAGAGAAAGGATTTTATGTTAATTCAAAAAATAAAAATAAAAATAATTTAAAGTCTATTTATTTTGCTTTAAACCACTTTCTAGGTCTTTTTTTCTAAAAGAGTTATATAGAAACCATATACTTAGTTGTATGCCACCTATGATTAAGTTTAAGGTAGTTCATGTTCTTACTGGCCTTATTTTGCAATCTAGACGTGTTGTACAACCGAAATTACATATTGAGCCTATAGTTGTAGAAACCCACGTATTAGAAGGATTTTGCGACAAGATGTCACAAGCTTCTATTGAGATGGAGCACAGAAGAAGACAACCTTTAAAGCCTCAAGTAGAGCCTTTACTAATTCCAACTCTAAGGGTTAGTATAGCCAATGAAGAAAACCACAACTTCTAAATCAATATCCAAATCAATCTAATAATGTTACTTAGGAAATTACCAATTATAATACCTTTCGGATTATAAGAGGCATCAATCCTACCTAACCTTTCAAGATTTAGTGGATGTATCAATAAAGATCTAGCAACCTATATAAAAAGGTTTGTAGAGGTACTTATCACCAGTTTAGTAACCAATCACGGTTACTATTTAATATGGTTTCCAACAACCTTGATAGATTCTGCATATGCTTGGTATAGATCTCATGTAGAGGAGGCATTCACCAAATGGGAACAATTTCTAGCAGCATTCTTTTGTCAATATAGGCCTCTGATTGGCCAATAACAAGCCCTTTCAGCTTTGACAAACATTAGACAAGGTCCTTCAGAAAACATTACCTCATATATAAGACGATTCCAGATAGTATGTATTGAATATGTTGGCAATCTTTTAAACGAGGACATCATAAGGCACTACTTTATCCAAGGTTTTGCCATGCCTTCTACAATTCGGGATATTTTAAACAAGAGACCTAAAGATTTAGAAGGAGCCATTCAAGCTACTTTAAAAATAGAGGTTATTGATAAGAAAAATAATTATATGCTTAGAAGGGCAGAAGAATCAATACGTGCCTTTATACCTTTGCAACATCAACCTATAGAATTCTATCAACCTATAGCTTTAAACTACTCACATATTCTACATTTTCTTTGCCAATTAGCAATCCAACACCTTTAGCTATAAAACTTCTACATGATCAAGCTCAACCTAAAATCTTTTATGATAATAGATTAGAAGAATTCAAAAGTGAAGTATGGCAAGCCAATGAGGTATTCAAAAATGAGATGATGAATACTATGAAAACCATTAGTGAAAAAATATCTTGCCTTATCAAAAATCAAACTCCAACTATAGAGCTTAGATATCATGAATTGGAAATTCATACCTCTGGATTATGGTGTACAAATTGTAGACAAGTGAACCACACAATATAATTTTGTCTACAATTCTTACAATAATAACTTAGGAAAAAAATCAATTCCAACTGTATAAGCCTCCTCATCAATTGAAACAAGTAGATTCTAATTTTTCTTCAATCCAAAAAAATAATATAACACCTTGTCCTACTTGTGGAAAGCCACATCAAATAGGTCAATGTTGGATTGAAAATAGAGTTGTATCCTCTAATTGTGGAGGTTTTCATCCTATGGATTGTTGTAGAAGATCCAACCAAGTTATTCCCTCAACTTCTTTTTCAAGAGACTATAATAATCAAGTCAGAGGAAATATAAAAGGAGTTAGATTTACAGATCCCATTGTTACAAAAAGTTCATCAAATATGTATTATGACCCTTCAAGCAATGATCAAAATCATCACCCTTCAACAATAGTTCAAATCAATCATGGGGCATTATAAAGATCTGTAGCATATATTCAAAACATAAACCGAAACCAACAGCCACAAACTTTTTAAGATGTTAGATACCCAGTAGCTCAACTTGATGTATCTTCTATATCAAATTTATCATCTCCTCAATCCCACTTGGTGCAACTAGACAATAAGAAGATCTTTAAAGACAATGCATATTTATCTTCTTTGGTTGTAATCAAAAGTATGAATACCAAAAAACCAATAGATTTAGCACAACTTGAAGAAGATGAGGTATCTATAGATACTTAACAAGAATCATCCAAATTTATAGAATTGTCAAAAATTACTCAAGAAATAGGTAAAAAATTACAAGACAAAAAACCTTCTTCTGTAGTTGAACCTCATGAAGAAGAATACCAATTTGTAGGCAAAGAAGGACTTTGGACTTCTAGTACCTTTTTGAAACAACCAACAACTAATAGAACCTTTAATCATGTAGAATCTTACGACGTATGGCAAGATCTTTGTAGAGCTAGAGCCAACATTTCTTTTGGACAATTGGTTCAAGTAGCACCAAATATCAATAAAGACCTCAAAGAAGGAATAATATTATGAAGAAAAATTAAGAATATAGAAGGAATAGCTTGAATTGAAGTTGATGATCTATTAGAGAGTATCACCTTAAAAGAAGAAAATAGCAATAGAGAATATGGACCTATTGAGATAGATGTAAAAATTGTGGATAAAATAATTTCTATGATCATAGTAGATGATGGAAGTAGCATCAATATTATATCAGAATCCACTATAAACAAATTGGGATTAAAAATCACTCACAAGGCAATTATGAAGGTTAGATTAGTTGATCAAAGACCTTGTCAATGTCTAGATCAAATCCGTGATGTTCATATGCGAGCAGGAGGTGTAGATTATGTGATATCATTTTATGTGATATGGTGTCGTGTTGTGACACAATTATATGGTAAAAATATGATTAAAAATAAATTTTTAATTAATACTCTATTATCTTAGTTCAACAAGAATTCCACATATTTTAACAAGATTTTTATGAATGCCTCTTAGTTTATTTTCTTTTACTTAACAGCTAATAGATAAGAATTAGTTAATAATTTTACCTTCTAGGTTGTAGTAATTCTTTTACTATCTTAGAAAGGCCATAAAATAGTAAAAATATAGTAAAAATAATAAATTACTAATATGATTGATACTAGGATTAAGTTGAGGGTAGGATCAGGCTATAAAATCCCTAGGATAGATTAGATTGATACCCGGGGGTTGGCCGTTTGTAGGACATGGTCGAAATCAGACCTCTAGCCACAAAAACGGCCGTTTAGGGCAGAGTATGGGGGTTTTTTCAGATTGGATTTTTGGATTTGATAGCTAGCTTGAATTTTGTTTTAAGAGTGTAAAGCTTGTTGCCATAGGGTTTTAGATGACTTTGAAATTGTTGTTCAAAGTCAGGGTTTGTATTAGTATTTTGGATTTTATATAAGACAATGATGGTTTGCATTCTTCAGTGATTTGTGCAATTTGTGTAGCATCTATGGCTCAAATTTTGAAATTGTTTGGATTTTTGGGTGTGCTAATTGTATACAAAATTTCGTATTAATCTAGTGATGCAATCAGGAGATATTTGAGCTTTGATACAAAGGGTTGTCAGAAGTTGGCAGCTTAGGGTTGGGTAGGATTTTTGTGATAACTAAAGATCTACAAATTGGATCAATGTAAATTTTGGCATGGTGATAGAAGGCTTATAGTTCAAGCTACATACCAAATTTGAGCTAAAATTAATAGTGGAAGAAGGAGAAATCACCACTGGAATTTCTACATCAATTTTCAAGTTGACAGCCGAGTGTCATTAGTGCGGTTTTTGGATATTTTCTTGCAATCTGTAAGTTGGGTTGGATTGAATTTTTTTGAGCATGTAGAAGGCTTATACTAGCATTTGTGTGTAAAATTTCACACTAAGTGGACAATTGGATTAAAAGTTACAACTTTTCAAAGCTCACTAATTAGGATTAGGACTTACAAACAAAAATAAAAATTCCTTAATTATAAAAGAAACAAGGCCATTGGAATATATGTATAGTTGATGTTACTAAGAGGAGTATTTTTAAATACTTTTGAATTGAACTTTGAATTATATTCTTCATATATGGGTGAAATCTATTAGGATTTCTTGATTATTTGCAAATACAACTTTACCTTCTACAACCAAGTGCCCGGTGTATTTCCGAACAAGATATCACGTAATACGACAACAGTTATATGAAGAAGCAGATAATTACCCTCTCTTGTTAGAAAGAAGATGGTTGAGGCAATCTAAAGGAGTAATAAATTGAGAGGTTTCTAAGCCTTATTTTATTTTTGAATCTTTAGATAATCGTACAACAACCATAGTATCTAGTCACTTTAGACTCCAAGTCCTGGTTCCATTAGAAAAAATACCAATATCTAATGAAGCCAAATAAAATAGTTTTATCAAATCCAATTCAACATCAAATATAGCACCAATAAAATGTATTGACCCTGAATTATAAGAATATGAAGATGAGGGTGATTTTTCTAAATGGTTAGAAGAAAATCCTTACGAAGAAGAAAACATTCATATTTGATTTTTAGAATTTCAAGCCTCATCTTTACGCATTGCTATCGAAAAAAGATTGGATGCTTCTCAATCTTTGGAAGAACAATAAGAGTCTTTAAAAAACTTAGTGGGAATCAAAGATTGTAATCCAACATATAAGAACTTCTCAAAGAAGAACGACGGAGATCTTTGATAAAAAAATAAAAAGACATCTACTCACTCTAGGAATGTGGATGATGGTTCAAGATGCTGGAAAATTAGACTTTTCAGCTTAATTTGATGCACTTTGGATAGGACCATATATTATCAAAGACCTCTTTGATAATAATTCCGTCCAATTCAAAACATTAGATGGAGAAGACTTTCTCATATGAACTAATGGAAGTTGTTGTAAAGAATACAAGGTGTGAACATTGGTTAAAACACCAATGTACTTTGGCATTTAGATAGTGATTTTAAGTCCCATCTTAATAGAATATAGGTATTAAATTAGTATTTGAGCAAGACATTGCTAAATGTAGAACCATGTCCAATTGGTAACAACCAAATGCCTTTCTGTTCTAAGTCAAAGTCTTAATATTTTTTTTTCTTTCTTTTTTCTCTCCTTAATTCTATTTCTTTTGATAGAGTATAATATCCAAGTTATAATTTTTCTATCATTTTTTTTATAGACCATGCCAAAGACAAGAGTTGGATTCTTTCTATTCTTATAAATAGTCCTAGATGGTCGCTATATGTGAGTCCTATCAATAGATATTAATTGATGAATTGATTAAAAATATAGTCTCAAGTCATTTAGTTATATAAATATAATGGTTAGAGAGTCTTTTTGACTATTTAAGTATTTATTAGAATTTAGAAGTATTTATAAATATAAAAGTCTTATTAGAAGAAAAGTTACAAAAATGGAGTCTTAATAAGTCTTGGAGGCAATTATTGTAGTTGGTTTAATATTTTTACTTATTATTAAGTATTAAGAGTTAGTTATTAAAACCAATGTCTATATTGGCCTTCTAAATATATGTATTACTCATTAAAAACCTATAAATATTACTTAGTAGGTTGAAGAAGCATGAGAAAGAAATCTCATGTTTATTTATATATTTTTATAGAAAATAGAATTTTGAATTGATTTTTATTGATTTTATTATTATAAAAAATTTCCAAGATAGAATAAAATAGTCTTAAATTGATATTATTATTTTAGAAATATTATAGAGATTTTTAGAATTTATTTAAAATTTATTTAGAATTTATTAAGAATTTTTAGAGCAATTTTGAAGACTTTGATAAAAATAAGTTTTACCACCTTGGGAGCCATTATGAAGAAATGGAGCAAGATTTGAAGGCCATACAAGGTTCCTAGGCTAATAGGGGTGTTTTTGAATACCATGGTGAAGTCAAAAATAAAAAAAATTATTAGTTCTACTAGTATAAAATAGGAAGACCAGCAGTTAGTGTAGTCCTTGTAGGAAGGGAGGTACAGAAGTCCCATCTGGGTTGTGGCACCTTGGATGTAGGTAGGAGGATAAGACTAAGGCCTCGTGGCCTCTCTAGGACACCCATATACACTACTTATGAGCCTTGGTGAAGTTCGAATCCATGATCTTGTAACAAGTTACCCTTGAGGTAAAAATTTCTACTTAATTTTTTCCATTATTTACCTTCTAATTTTGAATTATCATGACTTATTCATAGTAACTTAGATTTACATGTTTTTTATATCATTGGAAAGATAAAAAAATTATCTACTTAAAAATATAATATTTACTTTTTAATTTTATTTTTTACTAGATAAAAATATAGTGAACAGACTGTGACTAGTTTTGTAGTGTGCAATTACTTAATTGCACACATTTTACTTATTTTGTGTTGTTCTTCTCCTTCATTGTTGTTATTACTCATTATACTTCACACCACCATTTATAAGCAACTCTTAATTGAGACCACCTTATAACTTGGGTTGAGGAGTGAATTTTATCCTCACAATGATTCAAATATTTTAAATTTGAATCAATAAATTTAGGATTTATGATATAGTTTTGGTGCAAAAATTGAATGATTTTGAATTTTTATGAAGGAGATACATGTCATCAAAGTCAAGATGTTAATTTTGTACCTATTGTCATTCTTTAGGATATAACGCATGCATAAAAAAAAATATAGGTTTGGCAATCAAAATTGAGGAGAGGACTTTTTGGCTACATTGTATATATATGGCTTCATGAATTTTGAATTGGGATGAAGGAGATATTGGGAGTTGAAGTTAGCACTTGCAATCTAAGATTTGTAAGTAATCTACTTAATTAGTGGTTGTATTTTGAGCTACACTTTAAGAAATTTGATAAGGTTTTGACTCAAAATTTTAAAAAATGTGTATTATCATATTACAAAGCTATATACAAATTTTGATAGAATTTTGATTTTGGATTTTTGAAATATAAAGAAAATAATATTCAATAATTTTTGAAATATAAAAAAAATTAAATTAGGATTTTGAATACTTACTAGGATTTTGAATACCTACTAGGATTTTTGAGATATTAGACAATCGGAAGCAAATCTATAATTAATATTTTTGTAATAAAGCTTAAAGGAATAAACTACATTTTTAAAAAAATTAACAAAAATTAAACATCTCAATAAAGAGATATTAGATCTTAAAGTTTAGGAAGAAAAATAAAAAAATCATTTGCAAATAAATAAGATATTAAAGGATTTTTATTACAATTTGAACATTTTATACAAATTAAAGGGATTTTCTAGGAGTCAAGACTTTATGGAGATATAAAAGATGGATATATGGATCTATGATAAAATTTTGATATAAAGATGAATCTTTGAAAAGAGATTATGGATTTTCTTTAAAGTTATTAAAAATCTAACTTATTAGCAATTGATTTGTTATGATTTGGTATAAAAAAGTATGTTAAGGAATTTCTAGATACAATAGAAAACCTACTTAAATATAAAAGGTTTTTATTAATATATCATTTTTTAATATTCTTATATTTATTTATCCTTCTTATTGAAAATGAATCACTTATTAGAGCCTAGCTAATAAGTTAAAGATAAACTCTCTACAACTAAGTACCTAATGTGTTTTTAGATTAAAAATCATACCATATAATAATATATGATTAATTTTTATATAACTAAAATTTTATAATTAATTAAAATTATAAATAATAATTTCAATTAAATACTTAGAAGTAGAGTATAGTTTATCCAAACTACTAGTTGTGATGAAATTTGCATTGCTAGCGCACATCTAGCAACAAGATAGTAAATATTTAGCATATTCTTCTTTATTTCCAAACTAAAAGCCAGAACTAATCAAAATTTTGGCATGTTGGGCTGAGCTTGAGACATCCAAGGTTCATGAATATATCTAAAATTTTCATGAACACAAAAGGGAGGTGGGACCAAGACCTCGGCTGTTTTAGGGCTACAAAATATGACCAAGATTATTCCAACAACCTGGCTGGAATCCTTACTATAAGGAATGAAGAAAAAGAAAAATATGGCATTTATCATTGATAGAGTATTGTATAAAATCTTATTGTAGACTTTTACCTTCTTTAAAGACTGAATTGCTGAGATTCCCCTTAAAAATCTCTGGCATTTACAGTCATGGGAGAGCTGGCAGTGTTAGATGCCGCTGGGAACAGTAAACAGGAAGTTGACTATGGAAACACATATTTTTTTTCAGAACACCCAATACAAAAAAGAGTAATAAATTCCTGCACGATTTGACTGTCTGGAATATGGGAATCAGTTTAATATTTTTTCTAAATAAATAAAAAACTATTTGGAAAGAAATCCTTCTGCCTCTTGTTGAAATCAGATTCTAAATACGAACTGGAAAATATCCTACAATCTTATATGACTGGACTGGGAGCCAACGGAGTTGACTTAGGTTGTGCAAATGGGCTGTGCACAATGATCGCATGCCGTGTGCTGTAACCTGTACACCTCATTAAGCCAGCTGGAATCTGGCTAATAGACCATGATTCTGGAGCTTTGCATCGAAGACTGGTGCTTTCTTGTGCCTTCTTTTACATTGAAATTGCAAATGATTTTCCTTGATTCTGAATTAAATCTTGTACACCGGAATTTTCTAACTTCGCAAGAAACATTAGTCACTTCAATGCAGGCAGGTGTCTATCCACTGTAAGGAATTCTGTGGGGAGAACAATTATCCTATTATCTCACGCCCAGAGTTCCTAATTATGGGAACTATATTTGATAAGCCAGGAGGAAGATGAAGCGAAGAATTTGAGATCGTGACACCCTTACTTCGCATCCAATTAAACAATGTATGATTTTTGCCACAACAACCAAAGAACCTCCTGGTCAGAGATCCTACAAACAGAAAGTCACTAGCCTGATCGCTCACACGATTTCAGACGCTGTTCTTTTTCTTTTTTTTTTTTTTTTTTTTGACAATTGTTGAATCAAATAAAAGCCGCGAGCACATGCATTTAGTCCCACCTACAGATAGGATTAATAAAGTGGTGAGCTAGCTACAGAGCCTTGCCGATGAGGAAAGAATTGCATGACAGACAGACTTGATGAAAGTTGAGAGGTGTACTGGATTGCGTTCCTGCACCCACCGAGCCCCCTCCCCCTTGCTTGTTTCGTATTTATGTGTTGCTTGTGTGACCACATGGATTTGACTTGGATCGATCATTTCTCCGTCCTACTGAGGGGCGTCTCTCAAGTGTGAGCATTTAAAGTTGCATACCGCTTGACACAACTGGACCTCATTAACGAGACAAGTACTCCCATCAGTTACAGTAACTCAGAATACAATTACTCAGAGCTGTAGCCATGGCGGAAGGTACGAACATTACTGTTTATTAGGTTAGTCGTATAGTAGAACTGAGAATATCTACACAGGGTTGGGGTCCAGTGCTGGAATGAGGGACCACCTGGGGAGAGCAGCCTAGAAAAAGAAAATTCTCGGACAAAGCCCGTTCATGGGGAGAATTGTGCCCGCTTTGTATTTGGTAACAGGGAGTTGCGATCATTTGCACAAAGGTTCCGAGGACCCACAGGCTCAATCGTGACGCCAGTCTCGCATCATCAGTTTCATAAGGTCAAATCCCATGCCAATTATTTTCCTTTCTCTTCGCATTTTAATGTTCTCAACCACTTGTCTCTGGCCATTGACTTCACTATTCATTGATAGTGTGCTTGATATAGAAGATTACTTTCTACAAACTGTAGAAGAATACATGTTTCTGAGAGCTTCTCATTAATTGTATCATGCTCAGTAAGGATAAAATCGTGTAACGCTTGAAACTTCACCATACAGCTATCGTAGGCCGAACAGGTAAGAACAATTCGAAGGTTTGCAAGTTTCATGTGACAATGTCAAAGCAATGGAAACAACCGAGATTGTTGACACGATTCGGTGTATGGTAATTGGCATCTGTGACGCTTTGATTCCCTCTCTAACCAAAAATCAAATTTGAGATTCGTGCACGCCTGAGTTTGTTGATGTAAGCTCTGCCAATGTCCTTCAGATTGCTGCTTTTGCTGGATCGTACTCTTGTCGTAACAATCGAAGTAGCTTTTAATACCCTTCTTGGGGCTCTCTCCGAAGGGCGTTGCTGAGACTCACTTGACTCGTCATTGGATTAGTATCCTAACTCAAGGGGTCCTTCCTGCTCGGCTAGTCAGAGAAGTCGATTGATTCATCTGATTGCAACACAGGTTTCGAGCTTGTCCAGCTACAGATACGTACAACCCTGTTAATTTGGATGTGCATGGGTAGCTCGTTCCAGTAGGTCAACAGATAGAACTCAAATCATAATAGATAAAAATTAGATATATAGATCTCTGACTTGCAAACCTGATAGTCTTAGATGCACTACAAGATTAGCGATTGGGAGTAGCATATTTCCATAGCTGGAATTCGACGTGATGGAATTCATTAGTAGCACTAGTGCGACTGATACCAGCAGCTGAGCTGACTACAAGCTGGTCGTGGCTCTTCGTTTGGAGGTTCTTGGAACACGGCTGAACTATCCAGGTACACTGTCCGCTACACAAAATTAGAAGTTGGTAATGGAGGTGTGTAATAGATTCGAAAGAGTATCACCAAAAATTGCATACAGACTCAACGCTTCTTCCAATTTGGGGGGAGTATGTCCCGGAGGATTGAATGAGATCATCCTGGTACAGGCTCAGGATTGAGAGTTCTCAAGGCTCAAGTACTCACTCGATCACAACTATCATGATTAGTACAACTTCTGAACTCTCCACCAGTGACATCACAGTTGGCAATTGATTTCTGGGATGTGATCCACCACTTGCTATCTCCTCGTTGTATCAATTCCACCAGTACGCCCTCCTTGCGAAAGGATCTTCAAAGCTGAAGGTTTTTCTTTGTGGTGAATTTAAAAAAAATTGTTGTGGTGATATGAAGTACAAGTCATCGAGTTTGTTGCAGTTGATAGAATCAATCGTCCGCACTCGATCAATCCGCGAGGGGACTTCCAGCAGCAGAAGCGGGGCAAGCTTTCGAGTGGTGAGGGCATGATTGTCTATGACTGGGATAAGAAAGTTCAATTTACGTCTTTAATTGGAATGAAGACGCCAGTATTGGTTCGGGCATCGAAACAGCTCGCACGACAACCATGCCGTGTCAGGAGTGTAAGGACGCAAAAATTGTGAAAAGTGTTAATTCGACCAGGAACCAACAGACTCGCCGTGTCATTCGCAGTATATTGTTACTAAACGAGTGTGATGCGCAGTTGACTAGTTTCTTGTTTATGTCACCCGGTCTATTGTGCAGCTCCATCTAAGCCTCGGACAAGTGATGAAAAAAAAATCCTTGGCATGTATGATGGATACTATGACGACAACAATAAGAACCTCATGATCCAGGTGTGCTTGAAACAAGGTGGATATTGATTTGGGTAGTTTTAGGACGCACCCAAGGCGGAGCAGTTTAGAATGCTATTATCTAGTTCGCTATACCCATTTACATAGCTGAGGGCAAACATTGATCATTCAGAGCAACAAGGAGTAGCAGGGACGAGATCATGAATGAGAGTTTTATCATGTCGTGGACTCATTTGTAGTCGTCGCAGAGTGACGCTAAGCTATGGCCCGATATAGTACTCTCTCCGCTTCCTTGGAGCTGATGCACCTGGTGCCCTTTCTTTTGCTGCTGTTCACATGGTCTGCTGCGGCGTGGGTGCCTGAAAGGCTGGAGGTCGAAGTGTTGATGGATGTGAAGGCGGCCCTTGACCCTGATGGATTGGTTTTGGAGTCTTGGCAAAGAGGAGGGCAGCCTTGCTCTGGCAGTTTTGAGGGCATTTTCTGCAACTCAGGTGATAAGCTGATCAATGACGACCTCATCGATTTGATTGTAATTGTTAGATTGTGTTGTTTCTGAGTGGGTTGTGATCATGAGAGTGCAGAGCGCATGTTCAAAGCACTAAAATTATGTGAGGTTTGTTTATTTTCGTGGTGTCAGTTGGGAGAGTGACGAATATTTCATTACAAGGGCGGTCGTTGACGGGATTTATTCCAGATGCGGTGTCAGAACTCTCGTCTCTATCCGGCCTCTTCTTGCATTTTAATGAGCTGAGGGGCGGCATTCCAAGATCGCTTTCCACGTTAGAAAGCCTCACAGATTTGTATTTAAACTGGAATCAATTGACTGGCCCCGTTCCTCCTCAAATGTGTCAGTTGACACGCTTGCAAGGTACAACGTCGACCTCGAAACTCGTCATTGTCGTTACTTCCATCTTTCTTTGATTGCGTTTTCTTCCTTCAATGCTTGTAAGTTTTCACGATTGTCAACTCTGAGTAAGTTACAGATATAAACATTTATTATTGGATTTTATCAACACCAGAATCTCTTGGGTTCTAAAATCTGAATACGAGCATTAATTTTGTGTGTGAGCTTTTAGCGCTGGAGCTGTGTTGCAACAAGCTGGAAGGAGAAATCCCGGTAGAGCTTACTACTCTGTCAAACCTCAAAACCTTGGCCATCAACGCCAACAGCCTTTACGGGACCATTCCTACCACAATTGGCGATTTGACCATGCTGCAACGACTCGACCTCAGTAACAACACATTAATTGGCAGAATTCCAGACTCAATAGCGAATTTGACCAGTCTCGTATTCCTCGATGTGTCGAACAACTTCCTCTCTGGTCCTGTACCAACCGGTGAGCTGGAAACTTCTCACATCCTAGCTCTATATCAATGATTATCCTCCGATGTGTGTTGCTCATCAACCTGAGTGTTCCTCAATAACAGTTGTGGTCACATGCTGACCTTTCTTCACACGGATATGGTCAGAGATCGTTGGAATGTACTAATCTGAAATGAATTTGTCACAGAACTGTTTAATTTGCCTCAAGGTTTCAACTACATCAACAATAGTGGTCTCTGCTGCACAAGCGTTAACATGTCGCCTTGCCTGGCCTCAGGCTCCACCTCGTCGAAGCCCCCACCTCCGGAACCGTCACAAAAGTTCAAGAGAATATTAAGCCTTACAACTGCCATCGTATTCGCAATCGGAGGAAGCGCATTTCTGATCCTCGTTTACATTTGTTTGAAACGCCGGAACGCGAAACTGAGATACGCATTGGATATTAAGCCATCTACAAACACAGATGTGAAACTTGTGCAGATATCTGCTAACAGCGGGGAGAAAGCTGACTACATCAACGAGAGCACATACCATCTACGGGGCTCATTCCATGGCAGCACACCAGACTTTTCGACCCTGGGAAGGTCCCGGGTTATGTCGGGTCGAAGCACATCGACAGTTGCGTCGAACGGGCTCCCCAGCCCTGCGGAATGGAACTCTTGGATACATTTGGACGAGCTTGAAACAGCCACAAACTACTTCTCCGAGAAGAACCTTCTGCGGAAGAGCTGCCACTCGGCTGTGTACAAAGGAATGCTGCGTGACGGCACCGTGGTGGCTGTAAAGGCGATCTACAACACACGATACTCGTTTGGCGAGCAGGACTTTCAGAACGCAATCGAAGCCTTGTTGCAAGTAAAGCATGAAAATCTGGTCAACTTTTTGGGGTTCTGCTGCTCCAAGGGCGGATCGGAATGCTTCCTCGTGTACGAATTGGTGCCAGGCGGGTCCCTAGAGAAAAACCTCCATGGACCAAGCGAAGTGTGGCTGAACTGGAGCATGCGAATCAAGATCATCCGGGGGATTGCAAAAGGTATGAATCGATCTTTTTCCCACACTTGAACATCTTTTAAGCATAAAATTAGGTCATGATAAATCTCAATTCTCCCAGGCATGCCCTTCAAAATCCTTCTGACAATCCATGGAGCAGGTCTCGCTCACTTGCACGAAGGCATGACAGAGCCGCTGACGATGGTCCACCAAAACCTGTGGGCCGGCAACATCCTCCTCGACAAGCAAGGCAACGCGCTCCTTGCAGACTACGGCTTGTCCGACATTGTAGCCGAAGAGGTGATGTATGCGACTCATAAGATGCTGGCATCGCTCGGTTACCTCGCGCCAGAATACTCATACACGGGCCAAGTCACCGAAGACTCTGACATCTACGCCTTCGGCGCCCTGGTGCTGGAGCTTCTCACGGGGCATCGCCCGATGTTCTTCACCAACTCGACGCGCACGCTCGTCAGCACGCACGCGTGGGTGCGGCCGCTGCTAGAGCTGGGCAAGGTGCGCGAATTTGTAGACCCGAAGCTGGAAGACAATTTCTTCCTCGCGGGGGCTGCAGGGCTGGCCCACATCGCGCTCCAGTGCATGTCGGAAGATCCTGGCGCCAGGCCAAACATGGTCGATGTGGTGCGTCGGCTTAATGCTTCCGATGGATGGTCCGACATGGCCATCGATTCCTTTCTGTTCACCACCGCGACTGCTGGTGCACGGAAGCTCTCCTTCTCTCGCATCGAATCGCTTCACCAGTGCCGCTGATCGATGTCTAGACTCTAGACATTCCGATCGATCTATTCTACACAACTCCTTCAATCGATCGGCGCCGTTTGTTCAATCTTCGATTAAAGACGACCCAGACCGGTTCTACACGATCCGGATTGAGTGAAGGAGACTATGTTTCAAGGCTCTTGCCCCCCAATACTCATATGAAAATAGCGACATATCATGAGCGTCGACGGACAGAACTCAAAAGTAAAACAAAGCTGTTGTATAACACTGCTGATTTTGACAACTATCAATAGTGTGGCTAATTCCGCTTAAATTATAATAGAGTGAATTTTGAAATAAGACCTGCATTGTTTCTAACTTAGTTATCTGCATAAGTCTATATTGCACATGGGCTTTATTGTTCTTGATATTTTTTTCTCAAATATTTGATAGCCTAATGTAATTAAAACTTTATTGTTTAGATATATATACCTTCAATTCTCACAAGCAATCTTCTCTTGGAATGATAATCAATTAGTTAAATCTTAAAATAAGTCCAACCAAGTTCAGTGAAGAATGTTGACTACAAAAAAAAGACCACTTCTATTGAGAAAATACAATTAAGTGGCTCAACTCAAAAGCTTGATAGTTTGCAATTATTAAGATCCAACACTTTTGGATAAAAGTAGAGATCTATTTCTAATCCTTTCAATCAAATTGCAAAATCCATCAATAAATGCCAAAATAAGTTAATATTATTTGCTTATAATTCTTAGGATGTTGTATAAACAAACTTATTATGTTGTAACTTAAAAATTGTAGTTTATGTCTATAGATCATATGTACATGTTTATAATTTTTAATATATAATTTGAATTGAATTTCTTTAGCTTTCAATTTGGTTGGTTTGTAATTTCGAGGCTTTGGAATTGAATGATATTTAATGACTTTATATGAAATCTAGGTAGATTTTTTATTTATATGAGAAAAAAATGTGATTGTAATAAACTTTAAAATGGATGCAATGTCTCACTTTTAAAGTATCCTATGCTAAATTTCTTAAATCTTTTAAATCTATCTCTACAAGGTTCGTCTAACAATTTCTAATGGAATATTTATATCTTTAATTAAGATTCAAAAATTAGAAATTTATCTCTTTAAGGCTAAGAATCTAAGATACAAACAGAAGAAACTCTGTGTATATACTAAGAAGAAATTTTGGCTCTGCAAAGTTCTTTCACAATCTACCATGAGTAATATCTTAAAGCAACATAAGTGTCAAGGACATACTTGTTAGAACCTTCTAGAACATTCTAGAAGTTTCTAAGAACTCTTTAGAACTGTCAAGGACATACTTGTTAGAACCTTCTAGAATATTCTAGAAGTTTCCAAGAACTCTCTAGAACTGTCAAGGACATACTTGTTAGAACCTTCTAGAACATTCTAGAAGTTTCTTAGAACTCTCTAGAACCTTCCAGAGCCTTCTAAGCTTCTTGGTTAGTAGAAGTTACTTGAGAAGCTCCCTAGTTGGTGAAAGTTACTTGAGAAGCTTCCTAGGTAGGAGTATATATTGGAGTCAAGGCTGAAGAGTTCTTCAGTCTCGACAACACATCTCTTGGAGCTCTAGCTCACCTCTCTGGTGTTGTTTTCGTACTCATTTGATTAATCTAATTCCTGCTAGTTCTCCTTAAACTTCTTGTTTAGACTTCAAGTCTATATTCTGTGTCCGTGATATTAATCCAGTTCCTGCCAGTTCTTCTTGAATTTTTTGTTTAGACTTCAAGTCTATAATTTGTGTCCGTGACAATTTGTCGAGACTACTCTCACCTTAGATATCAGAGTTAATTCCTTCTTGTTGGAGTGTGGATTACCCCTCTTTTTGAAGGTACACTAGTATTTTAGAGGTTGCGGATTACCCTGCTCTAAACTGATATCTTTTTGTCATAATATTGGAGTCTTATTCTTCTTGGAGAGAGTGGATTACTCCTATTTTTGAAGGTCTTAAGGCATTTTAGAGGTTGCGGAGTACCCTCTTCTAAACCAATATTTCCTAGTTATAGAAACAATTACTTCCTTTCTCTTAGAATGGTTCGAGGTCAAGACATTAATATGAGTGAAAGTTTGGAGTCCAAGATGGACGCCATTATGAATGTTCTTGCTATATTATCACAGAGAACTACGGTGATAGAAGGAGTCTTTGCAAGACTTCATAATGATGGAGCATCCGGAATAGCACAATCTGGGCTTCATCAACCTCGAGCTTCTGCATGAGAAGAAGTAATTTTACCTGTGGTTCAACGAGAACCATTACTTCTACAATGAAAGGAATCTCAAATTAGCCTTCCAGATAAGTTTGATGGCACACGCTCCAAGTTTCGAGGTTTTATCAATCAAATCAAGTTAATAACAGCTCTACAATCCAAACGTTATCTGACGGAGGAATCACACGTTGGATTGGTTGGAACTTTGCTTACGGGACAAGCTCTATCATAGTTTGTTCCTCTATTTGAAAAAAGATCATCGATTATGAACAACTTTGAGACTTTTTTGGAGGCATTTGTAAAAGCATTTGGCGAGCATGACAAGGCTCAGTGGACTACAACAAAAATTTGATCACTACGACAAGGGACTCGCTCTGCATTAGTCTATGCATTGGATTTCAATCAATTGGCATGCGACATCAATTGGGATGAAGAAGCATTGATGAGCCAATTCTATTGGGATCTAAGCGACGATGTGAAGGATTTGTTATTATCTCTTCCTGATCCACGAACGATCAACAAAGCCATTAGCTAAGCTGTAAATAGCGATAACCGCCTATTTCAACGTCGCCAAGACCAACGCTCCAGACAATATACAAGTCATCGCAGCACAATTATATCGGCAAATAGCCTAAATTCACAAGCGGAGACAGAGGACATGCAGATTGATACGGTACGTATTAAATCCCTTATTCCAGAAGAAAAGAAGCAGCGTATGGAGAAAAGTTTGGGCTTTTATTGCGGTGGAGAAGGCCATAGAGTTCGAAACTATCCGAAGAAGCAAAATAGATGCAACATCAAAAATAGAGGTGCGTTTGTTCAGAAAAACGAGGATGCCCAGCCACAATAAGAACCATGCGACTGGAAAAATCAAAACCAGGTTCCTCTCTTTCTACTCAACCTGCCCGTTGTTTTATAATTCCTTTGTCTTTTGGTCCTGAAAAACTAAAAACCTTTACCTTATTAGATTCAAGAGCATCTGCTTGTTTCTTAGACCAAGAATTCACTAAGCATTATAAAATTCCTCTAGTACAAAAATTCAAACCTGTTCACGTAGAAGTAATAGATGGACGACCTTTATTATTTGGTAGTGTCACCCATGAATCAGAACCTATAGAAGTGACGTTTAAAGACCATAGTAGTTATATTATTTTCAACATTATTAGCATCCCATCAAATCCTATTATTCTTGGTCTTTCTTGGTTGGAAAAATATAATCCATCCATAGATTAGAAGTTGCGGAGGATAACATTTTCCATAGAACAACCTGAGGACAAGCCTGGAAGAAGACCCCAAACCAAAAAATCCTTGTTCATTGGAGCAAGAACGTTTATAAGATCGTGCAAGGAAGGCACACCATTGGTCATTTATGCGGCTCCAATTATTGGAGAGCAGATTTCAATAGCAGAAATACCAGAACAATACAAGGATTTTCAAGACGTGTTCCAAAAGAAGAATGCTGATATGCTACCAGAACATCGACCATATGATTGTGCCATAGAATTGCAAGAAGGAGCACAACCGCCTTTTGGCCCAATCTACAACCTATCACAGATGGAGTTGGCTGAGTTGCAGAAATACATTGATGAGAACCTAGCTAAGAACTTCATTTGTCATTCAAAATCGCCAGCTGGGGCACGAATCTTATTTGTGAAGAAGAGAGATGGCTCACTACGAATGTGTGTGGACTATCGAGGTCTCAACAAGGTGACAAAGAAGAATTGCTATCTATTACCTTTGATCTCTAGTCTTCTAGAATAACTTGGATGTGCAAAGATCTTTACAAAGATTGATCTAAGGGGAGCTTACAATCTTGTGCGAATCAAAGAAGGAGACGAATAGAAGACAACTTTTCGTACAAGATATGGTCATTTTGAATATAATGTCATGCCATTTGGTCTTACCAATGCTCCGGTGGTTTTTCACCACATGATGAACGATATTTTTTGAGAATATCTAGACGATTTTGCTGTCATTTATCTGAATGATATCTTGATATTTTTTGAGAATGAAGAAAAGTATAAGAAGCACGTTTGTTTGGTACTCAAAAAATTATGCAAGCAAGGACTCTATGCCAAGTTGGAGAGTACTTATTTCACCAAATTGAGATGGAGTTTTTAGGATTTGTTGGGACTATTGAAGGCTTGAAGATGGATCTTAAGAAGGTGGAAGCAATTGTGTCCTGGAAAGTTCCAAAGATGGTTAGAGACGTATAATGTTTTCTCGGCTTTGGTAACTTCTATTGGATCTTTATCTAGAATTATTCTCAAGTTGCTGTTCCGCTTACTCGATTAACATGTAAGGATAAGCTAGAATGGAAATCTCTAGCGGAAAAAACATTTCAAAATCTTAAAATGGCATTTACTACGGCTCTAATCTTGGTACATCCAAACTTTGCAAAGGCTTTCTATTTGAAAACCGATGCTTCGGATTTTGCTTTAGGAGCCGTACTTTCACAGATGGGCAGCAACAATAAGCATCATCTGGTTGCATTCTATTCATAGAAGTTTTTTGCAGCTGAGATCAACTACAAGATTCATGATAAGGAACTCTTTGCTAGAGTGGATTCTTTCCAAGAGTGGCGTCACTTCCTTGAAGGAGCTGCGCATCCGGTGACCGTCATCATGGTAGAGAGAATCTGCCTCAAGAAAGCGCTGGGCTTCTAGCTGCCACAAATTACTCAAGCAAGATTTAAGTATAATAAAAACCTCCAAATTTATATAAAAGAGATCTTCATAGGGCTATTACACCCAATACATAAGCCTAATTTTCTCAAACCACTCAAAACATAACAAAATATTCTGAACCCTCATTCCCCCGTAGGAAGGGAATTTTTCCCAAACTTCAATAATGCATAACTTTTAATCCAACTATCCAAATCTACTCCAAATTTACATGAAGTACTGATGTATTCTTCACAACTATCACCACAAATTTTAACGGTTGATTCATTATCGATCTTTAGATATTGTCAAAATCCTAGCAGTAGCTTTAAATCCTTGTTTACAAACACCCGTGTACTAAATTCTTCATATTTCACAATTTGAAGGTCCAAATGCTATGAAACTTTTATATATAGCTTTTTAGCATAATAATACACCTTCTTGGAAATTTTGAGACAAAAATTCGTCCAAAAACTTAAGATATGGCAAACCCCATCACTATCAACAAAACGGCCTACTTACTGCCTTGGAATTCGATCTGCTGTCTTTGACTCCCAATAACTCCTTCTTTAGAACTCTGAATGTAGTAATTCTTCCATATCAGGTGTAGAACTTAAAATCCCTTCTCTAGCTGCACCTCTCGATCTCCAAAAGCTTTCATACAACTCCTCCAACCCTCAAAAGAGTGACAATATGTCTCATATTGATACTTTATCTTCAAATGGCTATAACTTCTTTATCCTAACTTTAAATCCTCTAATTTTTGTACACAAATTATACCCAAAATCCTAAACTTTACAATCCTAGTCTCTGTTTTCTAATAATCTCCTTAAAGTCGCCGAAATCCTTGTTAAGGTCGCGGGCAGCCTCCTCAAAGCCCATTGGACATGGTATTCGACCAATAGGGATGAAGTTTCCCATTCCTTGCCTTCATCCGACCATGCCTTTATTTCATCCCTCCCAATTAGCCTCCTACTAGCTTATATTTTCATCCTTAGGCTCCCACCTTCTCTCAAGGCTTTATACTAATAATTTTGATCTTATAATTTTTAAATACCATAATCAAAACAAGTAAAATAAAATAAAGTTTCTTCTATCAATCCCTTTAATTTATTTTACTAACCATTCTAATATATATCTAAATTTATAAACATATTATGATTTTTGAGTGGATTTTATATAGTGTAAGCAATTTTAGTACGACACCATATATACGGATCACAAAAATCTGGAATATTTCATGTCTGCTCGGATTCTAAACCGTCGTCAAGCTCAATGGAATATGTCGCTATCTAGATTTTATTTTGTTATTACTTATCGGCTTGGAAAGCAGCAAGGACTATCCGATGCCTTATCAAGAAGATCATATCTTGCACCGAAGATTAGAGAAGCAGTGCTTGATCAATAGTGTACGACATTATTAAAGCCAAAGCAATTCAGAATTTATGCTGCTGTGGTGCCAATTGATGCTGACTTCTTCAACCATGTACATGCTGCGACCATTGAAGATCCAATAGTCTTTGATATTAAGCAACATATCAATGATGACAAGTTCAAGGTTGAAGGAGATCTCTTATACTTTGAGGAGCGACTGTATATTCCAAAAGGGCCAGCATGACTTCGAGTCCTTCAATCTCGTCATGACTTTCCAACTCTGGGACATTTCGGATTCAACAAGACCTTGGAACTTATTTCCCGAGATTTCTGGTGGCTTCAAATGTGGAAGGATGTGAAGGATTTTGTCCTCTCTTGTGACATTTGTTCAAGATCCAAGAACCCTCGACATCGCCCTTATGGACTTCTACAGCCATTGCCCATTCCGTGTTGTCCATGGTCTTCAGTTTCCATGGACTTTATTACAGATCTGCCGCCATCAAATTCATTTGACAGCATCTTTGTTGTGGTGGATTGATTTACGAAGATGGCACATTTTATCCCTTGCAAGAAGACATCATCAAGCAAAGATACAGCAAGGCTCTTCCTTGATAATGTGTATTGATATCATGGTCTACCAGATGATATCGTGTCGGATTGAGGAACCCAATTTGTATCAAAGTTTTGGAGATCTTTTTTTAAAATATTGAAGGTGGACATCAAGCTTTTTTCGGCATTCCATTGTCAAACTGACGGCTAAAACGGAACGGATGAATCAAGTTTTGGAATAGTATTTACGATGCAGTATCAACTATCAACAAGATGATTGGACTGCATATCTATCGCTAGCTGAGTTTGCATATAACAACACTCTTCATGGGTTGACTCAAAAAACACTATTCTTTTCCAACTATGGGTACCATCCGAAGCTTGATCTATTGAGTCCGTCAGCGAATAACAACCCAGTAGTTGAAGGATTGGTACAACAGCTATCAAAGCTTCAAACCACATTGAAGCTTCAATTACAAATTGCCCAAGAGTCTTACAAAGCATCCGCGGATAAATTTTGGAATCAAGCATCTAATTTCAAGATTGGAGATAAAATATGGTTGCTTTGACGGAATATCAAGACCAAGCAGCCATGTGATAAGTTGGACTACCGGAGATTGGGACCATTTGTTATCCAGAAGCACATCAATCTTGTGGCTTACCGCTTAGAGTTACCAGCTGCTATGAAGGTACATCCTGTCTTTCATATTTTTCTGTTAGAGCCTTATCGAGAATTATCTGCCTCGTGAATGACAGCTGGAGTATATTGCAGAGACTATGTGACAAATTTTTGATTTCCTACGTTTGTGAGTATACACCTCAAATGGCTTCTCAGAGACCTCGAAGCTAGAGGAGAAGGTGATGTCAAGGACATACTTGTTAAAACCTTCTAGAACATTCTAGAAGTTTTCAAGAACTCTTTAGAACTGTCAAGGACATACTTGTTAGAATCTTCTAGAATATTCTAGAAATTTCCTAGAACTCTCTAGAACCTTCTAGAGCCTTCTAAGCTTCTTAGTTAGTAGAAGTTACTTGAGAAGCTCCCTAGTTGATGGAAGCTACTTGAGAAGCTTCCTAAGTAGGAGTATATATTGGAGTCGAGGCTGAAGAGTTCTTCAGTCTCTTGGAGCTCTAGCTCACCTCTCTGGTGTTATTTTTATACTCATCTGATTAATCCAGTTTCTGCTAGTTCTCCTTGAACTTCTTGTTTAGACTTCAAGTTTATATTCTGTGTCCGTGATATTAATCCAATTCCTGCTAGTTCTTCTTGAATTTTTTGTTTAGACTTCTAGTCTATAATTTATATCCGTGATAATAAGAGTATGCAACTATTATAAATTTTAGCAAAAAAAAAATATATATATATATATTATTTTTTTCTTTAAATTAGATAAGATATTAATAAATTGGATTTTCCATAGATAAGTAAATAAAGTAATAGTGACAAAAGAGGTAATAAAAGAAAAAGGGTGCTAATTATTAGGAACATATATTTTGAAAGTTTACAAAAACTTTTAGAACATTCTAGAAGCTTTTTGATTTAGTGAAAGTTAATTGAGAAGCTTCTTAATTGGTAAAAGTACCTCAAGAAGTTTCATAGTTAGTTGAAGGAGCTCAAGAAGCTTTTTAATTAATAGAAGGAATTCAAGAAGCTTCTTAATTGGTAGAAGCTACTTGAAAAGCTTCTTAATTGGTAGAAGCTACTTGAAAAGTTTCTTAGTTTGATGGAAGCCGCTCATAAAGCGTCCTAGACATGAATATATATAGAGGTCAAGGCTGAAGAGTTCTTTAGTCTTAACAATGCATCTCTTGGAGTTCTAGCTCACCTTTCTTAGTGTTGTTTATATACTCATCTCTATAATTCAAATTCTTGTTGGTTTCTTCTTGAAACCTTGTCCTAGTTCAAGTCTCTTGCTCTATAATCTTTAATATCAAAGTTGGATCCTTCTTGTTAGAGAGTGGATTACCCCTGTACTTGAAGGTATACAAGCACTTTAGAGGTTGTGGATTACTTTCTTCTAAATTGATATTTTCTTCATCATAATATTGGAGCTTTGTCCTTCTTTTGAGAGAATGGATCACCCCTCTTTTTGAAGGTTTTAAAGCATTTCAAAGGTTGAGGATTATCCTCTTCTAAATTGATATTGTCTCCTTATAGATTCATTTCTTCTTTCTTGTAGAATGGCTAGAGGTTAAGACATTAATATGACCAAATTTTTTGAATCCAAGTTAGATGCCATTATAAGTGCTCTTACTACTTTATCTATTAGGATTGTGGAGATTGAAGGAATTATTGCAAAACTTTGTAACAATGCAACATTAACAGTATTATAATCTAGATTGCATCTACCTTCAACTTCTACACTTGAAGATGCAATACTACCTATGCTATGTTAAAAAAATCTACTTGTTCAACAACGTAAGGAGCCTCGAGTTACTCTTTCGGAGAAATATGATAGTGCATGTTCAAAGTTCTAAAGGTTTGTCAACTAAATTTGATTAATAACAATCCTACAACTTGATACTTATCCGACAGAAGAATCACAAGTTGGATTAGTTGGCATCTTGCTTACGAGGCAAGCATTATCATGATTTGCTCCCTTGTTTGAAAAAAAATCACCGATTTTGAATAACTTTGAAATTTTCATGGAAGCATTTAGAAAACATGACAATAGCTAAGATCCAAGCATTACATCAAAGGGCACACTCTATATCAATCTATGCATCTGATTTTAGGCAATTAGCATGCGACATCAATTAGGACAAAGAAGTCTTAATAAACCAATTTTATTAGAGATTAAAAGATGATGTGAATGATTTGTTATTGTTGCTTCCAGATCCATAATCACTTAATGAAGCCATTAGTCAAGCCATAAAATATGATAATTGATTATTTCAATGTTGACAAGATCAATATTCATGGCCTTTAATAAGACAACATGCAATCTGACATATTTCTGCTACATCGACAAGTAATTTGAATTCATATTCAGAAGTAGAAGATATACAACTTCATGTAGTACAATTAAATCTATAGAAAAAGAAATATCGGATGGAAGAAGATCTATACGTGTATTGTGGCGAGGAAGGCTACAAGATTGGAAATTACCCAAAGAAACAAAATCGACACGTTATCAAAATCAAGAGTACAATTATTTAGAAAAATAATAATATTCAACCATAGTAGCGACCGTTGTCGTGAAAAAAAAATATATCTATATATAGAAACCTAACTTAATTATCTTTTCTTCAAAATTTTATCAAGTTCTTTCTTTCTTCTTACCAATCTAAGTTTTTGTATAGTTTAGGAAAAATTTCTCACTTTCTTTCTTTTTCTTTGGTTAAAATTTTACCTTATCTTTAATCTTAACTTTAACTTTGATTTAGCCTTGAAACTTTCTTTTATTTCTTTTATCTTTTTTCCAATCTTAGATTTTAGTAGACTCAGGATTATATTTGTAGATATAAGGAGTTTTGACTTTGAGGTTGAATTTAGGATTTTACCAAGGATAAATAGTAGATTTGGATGTCAATAATCGGCTACCATTAATAGTGCTGACTTGGAGGATTAGATTTGGGGTTTTTATAACTTTAAACTATTAATTGTTGACTTGGATTTTGAAGACGTTGGCTGCGACTTCTTTGACGAGCTTGGAGGAGAAGAAGACGGGGTTTTTTGGCAAATCCAGGGAGGTATTGAGAGAGAGCTTCTTCTTGGCATGAGTTTAGGTGGTAGAAACGCATGATTCAGAGCTTAGATGAGAGAGATATGCTTGTTTGAACTTAGACTACTAATATGACATCTACTATCACTTTTCAGGGTATATTAGAAGTTTTAAGATACTAGCAAGAAATAAAAAAATTGGATTAGAAACTAGACTTCAAGCTATACATTTTACGTCCAAGAATTGATAGAAATGAGTTTAGAATGAGTGAGATATGGCTAGTTAAACCTAGCAAACTAAACTAGGGTTTTGAAGAAGTTAGATAAATAGAAGGGTTTGCTTTAAGCTAGAACTTGAGTTTCAAGAAGAATTTGAAGCTCATTTTTTGTGTACATATTACTTACACTATAAAGAGTTTATGTCTAAAATCTCATATCAATTGAGACTTTGATTAGGGAGTAATGGCAAATTTGTTCTCAGGTATCTAGGGTTTTGACTTTTAAAAGTATTTGCCAAGGATTTGGTGATATCTAACGATCAGCAATAAAATTCATAGCTCAAAATTTATGTAATGAGGATCAAAGGTATGAGATATGTTTTCCCTAATTTTGAGCTTATTTGAATGGCTAGATCTTAAATTATGAATTTTTAAGTTTCAGGTTGAGATTTGACTTCTAAAAGTATCTGCCAAGGATTTGGTGTTATCTAACGATTGGCAATGATTTCATAGCTCAAAAATTATGTGACAATAGTCAAAGGTATGAGATATGTTTTTCCAAATTTTGAGCTTATTTAAACACCTGGATCTTAAATTATGAATTTTCAAGTTTTGGATTGAGATCTGACTTCTAAAAGTATTTGCCAAGGATTTGGTGTTATCTAACGATCAGCAATGAATTCATAGCTCAAAATTTATGTGATGAAGATCAAAAGTATAAATTATGTTTTCCTAAATTTTGAGCTTATTTGAATTGGTGAAGCTTAAATTATGAATTTTCAAGTTTCGGATTGAGATTTGACTTCTAAAAGTATTTGCCAAGGATTTGGTGTTATCTAACGATCAGCAATGAATTCACGGCTCAAAATTTATATGATAAAGATCAAAGGTATGAGATATGTTTTCCTAAATTTTTAGCTTATTTGAGCAGTTGGATCTTAAATTATGAATTTTCAAGTTTCTAGTTTGGTTTTTACTTATATAATTGCTTGCTAACATTTTGATGATATCTAGTGATCGGTAATGAATTCACGGTTGAGAATTTTTTTGAAGATGACTAAAGAAGTGAACTCTATGCTTCCAAAATTTAAACTTATATAAACGGCTGGATTTCGATTTACAAATTTTCAAGCTTCTAGTTTGTTGATTTATTATACGCATGGTTTTGTGACTATAAAAGAAAAATTTAAGAAAGTTTGTGCATATTGGATCCAACTTGATTGTAAAGAGGGACCTTGCGTCTACCTGAAGCAAACTTTTACCACGACACCGTGCTACTAGACAATCGGATATTATAAAACTATTTAGGTTCCTCTCTTTCTACTCAACTTTTAATTGTCTCCATTGACCTTTTGTCTCTCTTCTTGAATAGGTTAAACATATTTTTGTATGGGAGGTCTACCTTCTTATTTCCTATAAATTTTTCTGAGGCGGAAGAGAGGCTATAATTTGTAATGTACTAGTACACATCTACAAGAATGCATCTAAGCAGATCAAGCACTATGTAGTCATTAAAATCATATGCTACATTGCTCCAGTTTATAACTATACTTTTGGCACCCATATTGCTAACTCTAGAAGTAGAAGGTAGACTAATGAGCTCATTGTTTTACAATTCCTTTATATTTTGGCCCTGAGAAGTTTCAAACAATTACTTTATTAGATTTAAGGATGTTTGCTTGTTTTATAGATGAGACATTCACTAAACTTCACAAAATTCTTATAGTATAGCAATCTAAATCTATTCATGTAGAAATAATAGATGGATGATGCTTATCCTCTAGTAATGTCACCTATGAAACCATGCCTATAAAAGTATTATTTAAATGTTACAAAAGTCAGATTGTATTTAATATTATTAAGATTTCTTCAAACCGTGTTATTCTCAAGTTTTCTTGGTTGGAAAAGTATAATCCATCTATAGATTGGAGGTTGTAAAGAATAACATTTTTAATATAGATCCTTACAATTTTTTTTTATAAAAAGCCTCAAATTGGTAAATCTTTATTTGTTGGAGCAAGTGCTTTTATAAAATTGGCTAAAGAAGGTACACCGTTTGTTATTTATGTGACTCTAATTAAAAAAGATATGACTAAATCAAAAAATATTTTAGAATAGTATAATAAATTTTAAGATGTTTTTCAAAAGAAGAATGCTGATATATTGTCAAAGTACTGAGTATACGATTGTACTATAGATCTTTAGGAAGGAATGCAACCACCTTTCGACCCGATCTATAATCTTTGTAGTAATCTATCTTGATGATATCTTAATCTACTCAAAAAATCTGGAGGAACACAAGAGACATGTCAAGTTGATATTACAAAAGCTACGAGATATAGGTTTATATGCCAAACCAGAGAAATATATATTTCATCAACTTAAGATGGACTTTTTGAGATACATCATATCTATTGAAAATTTAACAATGGATTGTAAGAAGGTAGAGGCAGTTATACAATGGACCATTCTGAAGACTGTGAAAGACATACAATATTTTCTTAGATTTGCTAACTTCTATTGGATCTTCATCAAAAATTATTCTCAAGTTGCCGCTCCTCTTATTCAATTGACATATAAGGACAAGTTAGAATGGGGGCTTCAAGTAAAAAAGATATTCCAAGAACTCAATATGGCATTTATTACAGCCTCAATATTGGTGCATCCAAACTTTACAAAGGCATTCTATATAGAGACTGATACTTAAAATTTTGTATTAGAAGTCATACTTTCACAAATAGATATAGACAACAAACTCCATCCTGTTGTATTTTATTCTCAAAAATTCTTTGTTATTGAAATTAATTATAAAATCTATGATAATGAGTTTTTTGCTGTTGTAGATTTTTTTCAAGAATGACATCATTTTCTTAAAAGAGCAATGCATCCTGTGATTGTATATATAGATCACAAGAACTTAGAATATTTTATGTCAATTCGGATTCTTAATTGCCGCTAAGTTTGATAAAATATGTCGCTATCTTGATTTAAGTTTGTTATTACTTATCACCTTAGGAAGCAACAAAATGTCACAAACACAAATTATAGACTTGAAGTCTAAATAAGAAGTTCAAGAAGAATTAGCAAGAACTAGATTAATATCACGGACACAGAATATAGACTTGAAGTCTAAACAAGAAGTGCAAGAAGAACTGGTAGGAACTGGATTAATCAGATGAGTACAAAAACAACACCAGAGAGGTGAGTTAGAGCTCTAAGACATGTGTTGTCGAGACTGAAGAATTCTTCAGCCTTGACTCCAATATATAATCCTATCTAGGAAGCTTCTCAAGCTGCTTCCTCCAACTAGGGAGCTTCTCAAGCAACTTCCACCAATTAAGAAGCTTCTTAAGCAACTTCCACCAACTAAGAAGCTTTTTAAGCAACTTCCACCAACTAGGGAGCTTCTCAAGTAACTTCTACTAATTAAGAAGATATTAGAAGGCTCTAGAAGATTTTAGAGAGTTCTAAGAAACTTCTAGAATGTTCTAGAAGGTATCTAATAAGTATGTCCTTGACATCACCTCCTTCTCTAGCTTCGAGGTCTCCGAGAAGCCATGTGAGATATATACTCACAAACATGTGAGAAATCAAAAATTTGTCGCATAGTCTCTGCAATATACTCTAGCTGTCGTTCATGAGGCAGATGATTCATGGGTCCTTGTAGCCACCGATAATGACCAATACCTTCTACTTGAGACCATGCTTAAATTTCTGTATCTTTATTATGAAAATCACCTCAAAATATTGCTTTGCCACTACTTGTATGAGTTGGTTTAACTTCAAAGACAATTACAAGTGACCTGCTGCTTGATATTCTTCGATGTCTTCTTGGCTCTTCTAATTCTTTATCTCGAGGTCAATGTCATGAGCTACTCGGTTGAGATGGTACCACTAGTACAGTATCTACATTCTCTCTAGTCATATCTAAATATACCTTGATATTAGATATCTTAATACTATGAAATATAACAAGTTATGTTTTGATATGACGTGGATTTCTTTTCTATTCATTTTTCCAGAGAAGGCTTCATCTTCATGCTTCATTAATGACCAACTTTTGGTTTATTAGGATATCGTCGATGGAATTTCTGTACCTTTCATGATGCATTGACAAGATTTTTGGCCGGTTCCCATATTCTTTCATTAATATTGTAGTCGCTCCAATGCACAAAAGTATTCTAATTGATTCCATCTTCACCGTGAATCTAATATCTTTTCCATCTCATATTCTTTATTGTTTTTAATTTCTATATTAGGTGGCGGACATTGCACTCTTCTAGGAAAAGATGATTCTCGATAAGGCTCTAACAGAGAAATATGAAAGACAGGATGTACTTTCATAGTAGCTGGTAACTCTAAGCGGTACGCCACAAGATTGATCTGCTTCTGGATAACAAATGGTCCCAATCTCCGGTAGTCGAACTTATCACATGACCGTTTATACGAATCATAAGAATCTAGAATATTTTATGTCTGCTCGAGTTTTAAACTGTCGTCAAGCTCGATGGAATATGTTGCTATCTAGATTTGACTTTGTTATTACTTATCGGCCTGGAAAGCAGCAAGGACTATCCGATGCCTTATCAAGAAGATCATATTCGCACTAAAGATCGGTACAAACAACATCATTGGGGCCATTTACATCGTCTCACATCAAAGAATTGCGATTCACACGTCAGGGTTTGTCATGACCGAGCCACTCAGCACCTACGCTACTACACCATCAAGATCCATTACCCCTTGCTATTAAGAACGACTAATGATGACAAATTCAAGGTTGAAAGAGATCTCTTATACTTTGAGAAGCGGCTATATATCCCAAAAGGGCCAACACAACTTCAAGTCCTTCAATCTCATCATGACTTTCCAACTGCGGGACATTTTGGATTCAATAAGACCTTGGAACTCATTTCCCGAGATTTTTGGTGGCTCCAAATGTGGAAGGATGTGAAAGATTTTGTCTTCTCTAGTGACATTTGTTCAAGATCCAAGAACCCTCGGCATAAACTCCCGGATTAATTTCTACAAACCATTGTCAATGAATAGGAAATTCTGTTATGGTCTTCAATTTCTACGGACTTCATCACACATCTACCGCCATTGAATCTATCTGGACAAAGATCTTGTTGCGGTGGATCAATTCTAATAAGACGGGGTACATTTATCCTCAGTTAAGACATCGCTACAAAGATACCGCATATTATTCTCGATAATGCGATTGATATCATGGTCTACCGGGGATGACATCGCTACGATTGAGGAACCCACTCAGACCAAAGTTTTGGAGATCTTTTTTTAAGATATTGAAGATAGACATCAAGCTTTCTTCGGCATTCCATCCTCAAATTGACGGTCAAACAGAATGGGTGAAAAATTTTTTGTAACAGTATTTATGATGTAGCATCAACTATCAGCAAGATGATTGGACAGCATATCTACCATTAGCCGAGTTTGCATATAACAACACCCTTCATGGATCGAGAAACTTAAGATATGACAAACCCCATCACTATCAACAAAACGGTCTACTTACTGCCTTGGAATTTGATCTGCTATCTTTGACTCCCAATAACTCCTTCTTAGAACTCTAGATGTACTAATTCTTCCACATCAGGTGTAAAACTTGAAATCTCCTTTCTAGTCGCATCTCCCGATTTTCAAAAGCTTTCATACAACTCCTCCAAACCTCAAAAGAGTGACAATATGTCTCATATTGACACTTTATCTTCAAATGGCTATAACTTCTTTATTCTAACTTTAAATCCTCTAATTTTTATACACAAATTGTATCCAAATTCCGAAACTTTACGACCTTAGTCTTTGTTTTTTTTATGGCCTCCTTAAAGTCGCCGAAACCCTTATTAAGGTCGTGGGCAGCCTCCTCAAAGCCCATTGGACATGGTATTCGACCAATAGGGATGAAGTTTCCCATTCCTTGCCTTCATCCGACCATGCCTTCATTTCATCCCTCCCAATTAGCCTCCTACTAGCTTATATTTTCATCCTTAGGCTTCCACCTTCTCTCAAGGCTTCATACTAATCATTTAGATCTTATAATTTTTAAATACCATAATCAAAACAAGTAAAATAAAATAAAGTTTCTTCTATCAATCCCTTTAATTTATTTTACTAATCATTCTAACACATATCTAAATTTATAAATATATTATGATTTTTGAGTGGATTTTATATACTGTAAGTAATTTCAGTACGACAGCGGATGCGCAGCTCCTTCGAGGAAGTCACGCCATTCTTGGAAAGAATCCACTCTAGCAAAGAGTTCCTTATTATGAATCTCGTAGTTGATCTCAGCTGCAAAAAACTTCCGTGAATAGAATGCAACCGGATGATGCTTATTGTCATTGCCCATCTGTGAAAGTACGGCTCCTAAAGCAAAATCCGAAGCATCGATTTTCAAATAGAAAGACTTTGCAAAGTTTGGATGTACCAAGATTAGAGCCGTAGTAAATGCCATTTTAAGATTTTGAAATGTTTTTTCCGCTAGAGGTTTCCATTCTAGCTTATCTTTACATGTTAATCGAGTGAGTGGAGCTGCAACTTGAGAATAATTCTTGATGAAGATCCTATAGAAGTTAGCAAAGCCAAGAAAACATTGTACGTCTTTAACCGTCTTTGGAATTTTCTAGGACACAATTGCTTCCACCTTCTTAAGATCCATCTTCAAGTCTTCCATAGTCGCAACAAATCCTAAAAAATCCATCTCAATTTAGTGAAATAAGTAGTTTTCCAACTTGGCATAGAGTCCTCGCTTGCATAATTTTTTGAGTACCAAACAAATGTGCTTCTTATACTTTTCTTCATTCTTAGAAAATATCAAGATATCATCCAGATAAATGACAACAAAATCGTCTAGATATTCTCAAAAAATATCGTTTATCATGTGTTGAAAAACCACTAGAGCATTGGTAAGACCAAATGGCATGACATTATATTCAAAATGACCATACCTTGTATAAAAAGCTGTCTTCCATTCGTTTCCTTCTTTGATTCACACAAGGTTGTAAGCTCCCCTTAGATCAATCTTTGTAAAGATCTTTGCACGTCCAAGTTGTTCCAGAAGATTAGAGATCAAAGATAATGGATAGCGATTCTTCTTTGTCACCTTGTTGAGACCTCGATAGTCTATGCACATCTGTAGTGAGCCAACAAATAAGATTGGTGCCCCAGCTGGTGATTTTGAATGACAAATGAAGTTCTTGGCTAGGTTCTCGTCAATGTATTTCCGCAACTCACCCAACTCCATCTGCGATAGGTTGTAGATTGGGCCAAAAGGCGGTTGTGCTCCTTCTTGCAATTCTATGGCACAATCATATGGTCAATGTTCTGGTAGCATGTCAGCATTCTTCTTTTGGAACACGTCTTGAAAATCCTTGTATTGTTCTGGTATTTCCTGCTGTTGAAATCTGCTCTCCACTAGTTGGAGCCGCATAAATGACCAATGGTGTGCCTTCCTTGCACGATCTTACAAACATTCTTGCTCCAATGAACAAGGATTTTTTGGTTTGGGGTCTTCTTCCAGGCTTGTCCTCAGGTTGTTCTATGGGAAATGTTATCCTCCGCAACCTCTAATCTATGGATGGATTATATTTTTTCAACCAAGAAAGACCAAGAATAATAGGATTTGATGGGGTGCTAATAATGTTGAAAATAATATAACTACTGTGGTTTTTAAACATCACTTCTATAGGTTCTGATTCATGGATGACACTACCAGATAATAAAGGTCGTCCATCTATTACTTCTACGTGAACAGGTTTGAATTTTTGTACTAGGAGAATTTTGTGACGCTTAGCAAATTCTTGGTCTAAGAAACAAGCAGATGCTCTTGAATCTAATAAGGCTAAGATTTTTAGTTTTTCAGGACCAAAAGACAAATGAATTATAAAACAACGGGCAGGTTGAGTAGAAAGAGAGGAACCTGGTTTTGATTTTTCCAGTCGCATGGTTCTTATTGTGGCTGGGCATCCTCGTTTTTCTGAACAAACGCACCTCTATTTTTGATGTTGCATCTATTTTGCTTCTTCGGATAGTTTCGAACTCTATGGCCTTCTCCACCGCAATAAAAGCCCAAACTTTTCTCCATACGCTGCTTCTTTTCTTCTGGAATAAGGGATTTAATACGTACCGTATCAATCTGCATGTCCTCTGTCTCCGCTTGTGAATTTAGGCTATTTGCCGATATAATTGTGCTGCGATGACTTGTATATTGTCTGGAGCGTTGGTCTTGGCGACGTTGAAATAGGCGGTTATCGCTATTTACAGCTTAGCTAATGGCTTTGTTGATCGTTCGTGGATCAGGAAGAGATAATAACAAATCCTTCACATCGTCTCTTAGATCCCAATAGAATTGGCTCATCAATGCTTCTTCATCCCAATTGATGTCACATGCCAATTGCCTGAAATCCAATGCATAGACTGATGTAGAGCGAGTCCCTTGTCGTAGTGATCCAATTTTTGTTGTAGCCCACCGAGCCTTGTCATGCTCGCCAAATGTTTTTGCAAATGCCTCCAAAAAAGTCTCAAAGTTGTTCAAAATCAGGAATCTTTTTTCAAATAGAGGAGCAAACCACGATAGAGCTTGTCCCGTAAGCAAAGTTCCAACCAATCCAACGCGTGATTCCTCCGTCGGATAACGTTCGGGTTGTAGAGCTGTTATTAACTTGATTTGATTGATAAAACCTCGAAACTTGGAGCGTGTGCCATCAAACTTGTCTGGAAGGCTAATACGAGGTTCCTTTCATTGTGGAAGTAATGGTTCTCGTTGAACCACAGGTAAAGCTGCTTCTTCTGGTGCAGAAGCTCGAGGTTGATGAAGCCCAGATTGTGCTATTCCGGATGCTCCATCATTATGAAGTCTTACAAAGATTCCTTCCATCACCGTAGTTCTCTGTGATAACGTAGCAAGAGCATTCATAATGGCATCCATCTTGGACTCCAAACTTTCACTCATATTAATGTCTTGACCTCCAACCATTCTAAGAGAAAGGAAGTAATTGTTTCTACAAGGAGGAAATATTGATTTAGAAGAGGGTACTCCACAACCTCTAAAACGCCTTAAGACCTTCAAGAAGAGGGGTAATCCACTCTCTCCAAGAAGAATAAGACTCCAATATTATGACAAAAAGATATCAGTTTAGAGGAGGGTAATCCGCAACCTCTAAAATACTAGTGTACCTTCAAGAAGAGGGATAATCCACACTCCAACAAGAAGGAACTAACTCTGATATCCAAGGTGAGAGTAGTCTCGACAAACTGTCACGGACACAAATTATAGACTTGAAGTCTAAACAAGAAGTTCAAGAAGAACTGGCAGGAACTGGATTAATATCACGGACACAGAATATAGACTTGAAGTCTAAACAAGAAGTTCAAGAAGAACTGGCAGGAACTGGATTAATCAGATGAGTACAAAAATAACACCAGAGAGGTGAGCTAGAGCTCCAAGAGATGTGTTGTCGAGACTGAAGAACTCTTCAGCCTCGATTCTAATATATACTCCTACCTAGGAAGCTTCTCAAGCAACTTCCTCCAACTAGGGAGCTTCTCAAGCAACTTCCACCAACTAGGAAGTTTTTTAAGCAGCTTCCACCAACTAGGGAGCTTCTCAAGTAACTTCTATTAACTAGGAAGATATTAGAAGGCTCTTGAAGATTCTAAAGAGTTCTAGGAAACTTCTAGAATATTCTAGAAGGTTCTAACAAGTATGTCTTTATTATTAGGAAGATATTAGAAGGCTCTAGAAGGTTCTAGAGAATTCTAAGAATCTTCTAGAATGTTCTAGAAGGTATCTAACAAATATGTCCCTGGCATAAGGATTATCTGATGCTCTATTAAGAAGATCATATCTTATATCAAAGATAGGGGAGGCAATTTTTGATCAATAATATACAATTATGTTGAAACTAAAGCAATTTTGCCTTTGCACCATTATTACATTGGCGCCTATCAATTCTAGTTTCCTCAATGAGATATGTGCTACAACCACTAATGATGCTTTGGCCTTTGGTGTCATGCATCACTTGAAAAAAAATACTGATAAGTTCAAATTTGAGGAAGACCTTCTATATTTTGAAGAATATTTGTATATCCCAAAAAGACCAATACAATTGCATATTCTTTAATCTCACCATGATTTTTCAACTGCGAGTTACTTTGGATTTAACAAAACCTTAGAACTTATTTAATGAGATTTTTAGTGGCCTCAAATACAGAAGGTAGTGAAGGACTTTGTGCTCTCTTGTGACATTTATTCAAGGTCCAAAAATCCTTGACATCACTCTTATGGACTCTTACAACCCTTGCCTATTTGAAAATGGTCATGGTTCTCTATCTTGATGGATTTCATCATAGATCTACTACCATCCAATTCATTGGACAACATCTTTGTAGTCATTTATCGGCTTACAAAATTGGCTTATTTCATCCCTTGCAAAAAGACTACGTTTAGTGAAGAAATGGCAAGGCTCTCTTTTGACAATATATATCGATATCATGGCCTATCAAATGATATTGTATCCGATTGAGGATCCTATTTAATATCTAAGTTCTAAAAATATTTAAAAATATCTTTTTAAAATATTGAAGGTCGATATTAAATTTTTTTCGGCTTTTCATTTTTAAATTGATGGCCAAATAAAACGAGTTAATCAAATTTTGGATCAACATTTATTAAAGGAGCATTAATTATTAATAAGACAATTGAATCTCATATCTACCATTAGTGGACTTTATATATAATAATATTATTCATGCTTCAATTCAATAAACACCATTTTACTCCAATTATGGATATCATCCAAAGCTTGATCTATGGAGTATGTCAAAGAATAATAATCCAACAATTGAAGGATTTACAAAGTAATTATCCCAACATTAAATAACTTTGAAGCTTCAATTATAAGAAGCTTAAGATGCTTATATGACATTTGTAGATAAATTTAGAATTCAATTGTCTACTTTTTATATTGAAGATAAGGTATGGTTTTTTTGATGAAACATCAAGATTAAGCGGCCATACAATAAGTTAGACTATCAAAGGTTGGGACCATTTTCTATCCAAAAGCAAATCAATTCAATGGCATATCACTTAGTATTACCATCTGCTATGAAGGTATATCTAATTTTTCATGTCTCTTTTTTAGATCCTTATAGAGAATCATATATTTTGGAAAGGATACAACAATCACTGCCTAGTATGGAAATTAAAGACCATAAAGAATAAAATGTTGAAAAGGTACTTAATTCACAGTGAAGGTAGAACAAATTAGAATATCTTGTTCATTGGTGGGGCTATGATATTAATGAGCGTACATGGAAATCGACCAAAAATCTTGCCAATGCACCTCAAAAGGTACAGGAATTTCATCAACTCTATCTCCACAAATCCAAACATATTCAATGATAATTTTTTAATGAAGATTGAATTAAAAGAATACTTATAAAGAAAGAAAGAATTAAACTAAAGCCTTCATCAATACATAGTCGTTTGTTCCAAGATAGAATAAAGTGGTAGAAGCAATTTAGTCACTATGTCAAACCTTCAAGCATTGAGAGAATAAGACTCAAAAGATTCATTTGCTACGCAAGCTTCAAACAAATTAGTGCAGCTTTCATAGCCTTCAATTGAGCAAAGTGAGGATAATACATTTTAGTGTGAAGTATGACCTCAATTGGAGCCATTAGGAACAAGATTCAACCATGTAAGTCTCAATTCCAATGCTCAAGCTTTAATAATATTGCTTGAGCTTGGAAAGGTGAATCCTTTTAGTCTTGAGATCTTATTTGGAAGATATTTTGAAGGCCGTAATAAAGATCAGATCCTTGGATGGGATATTTCAACAACAGAGATACTAGCTCAAGGTCATAGGCAATTTTTTTGAGGACTAGTAGAAACCATTGCTCAAAAATAAAAAATAAAATACATAGCTTCACTAATGCAACATATTCTTGATTTTTTATGTATGTAATAAGTAAGAGCTCTTCTTGGGACTCGTTGTTGGAGAAGGAGGTGATATTAGGGACATACACTTTGGAGGTTTACAAAACCTTTTAGAATATTCTAAAAACTTTTTGAGTTAGTGAAAGTTCATTGAGAAGCTTTTTAGTTGGTGAAAGTAACTCAAAAAGTTTTTTAGTTAGTAGAAAGAGCTCAAGAAGCTTCCCAATTAGTAGAAGGAGCTCAAGAAGCTTCATAGTTAATAGAAGCTGCTTGAGAAGCTTCTTAGCTTGATAGAAGCTATTCAAAAAGTATTATAGAGAGGAGTATATATAGGGATTGAGGCTGAAGAGTTCTTAAGTCTCAACAATGCATCTCTTGGAGTTCTAGCTCATCTTTCTTGATATTGTTTATATATTCATCTATTCAATTCAAGTTCTTGTTGGTTTCTTTTTAAAACCTTATCCTAATTTAGGTCTCTTGCTTTGTATTTTTGTGTACTTGACACTAACTTGCAAAATGCTTTGACATCAATGAAAAAAAAAATGCTCTTGAATTCTTAGATGGGTGACTATATCGCTTCTAAAAGCTCTTTTCTTTCAAATCATTCAAGTCATTTATGAAAAGTAGGTCAACTAATATAGAAATTGTTGTCTTATTATTTCTTATTTTAATAAAAAATATTTCAAATTATCTTCTAAAAGATATATTTAATATGGATCAAACATTCTTGTACTTTGGATGGCACATAACCGCACAATCGCATGGAAGTAGGTTGAGGAGGTAAAATAAGACACAGCTTGAGTTATAATTGAATTGATAGGAAATGCAAATGGGAGTAAAAGATTAGAATCTCTTATCATTAATAATATTATTGTGTGGCATGATTTTCAATTTAGAAATATATTGAATATCCAGCTATAGAGAATTTACTTATACTTTATAAAAAAGATTCAATAAGTAATTTGTCTTTAATAAGAAGGACAAATAGATACAATGGTATTATTAAAAAAAATATATATTATTAAAAAATTTCTTATATTTAAATAGATTTATATATAAAGTTTTTTTTAAAGCATATAAATTTTTTTTAATATCCTTTTTTAATATAAAATCACAACTAATTAATTGTTGATAAGTTAGATTTTTAATAATTTTAAAGAAAATCCATAATCTTTTTTTCAAAACTTCATATTTATATTAAAATTTTATAATAGTTCTATATATCTATTTTTTTGCCTCCATAAAGTCTTGGCTCCTATAAAAACCTCTTTAATTTGCACAAAATCCTTAAAGTATAATAAAATTCTTCAATACCATATTCATCCACAAAGGATTGATTTCTTCTTGAATTTTAGAATCCAATAAATCTTGATCTAGCTATTCAATTTTTATCAAATTTTTCCAAATTGTAGCTTATACCTTCAAACTTCACCACAAGAAGTTCAATTATAGATTTGCTTCCGATTGTGTGATATCTTAAAAATCCTAGCAAGTGCTTAAAATCCTAGTTTATAAATATTTACGTATAATTTTCTTTATATCTCAAAAATCCAAAATTTTAATGCCACAAATTTTTTGTATATAATTTTGTAACATTAATATATACACTTTTAAAAATTCTGAACTAAAACCTTGTCAAATTGCTTAAGATATAGGTCATAATACAACCACCAATTAAACAGGTTACTTATTGCTATTAGATAGTAAGCATTGACTTCAATTCCTAATATCTTCTTTATCTTAGCTTAGAATTTATCAAACCATGCATATAAAATATAGCCAAAAAAGTGTTCTTTCTAATCTTAATTTTCAAAATTTTATTGATTTTTGTATGCACAAATTATATTCCAAAGAGTGACAATAGATACAAATTTGATATCTTAATTTTGAGTGCCTATATTTCCTTCATAAAAACTTCAAATCACTCAATTTTTGTACCAAAACTATAGTCAAGAATCTAAACTTGCTGATTTTAATCTTTGATGCCTAAATACCTTTGAAAAAAATCCTAATTCCTAATAAGGCCTCAAGCAGCCTCCTTGAAGACCATTGGATATAATTTTTGGTGTCAAGGACATGAGAATACAAAACAATAGATTTGAATTAGAAAAAGGTTTAAAGAAGAAATCAATAAGAACTTGAATTGATTAGATGAGTATACAAATAATACCAAAAAAAATGAGCTAGAATTCCAAAAGATATGTTGTCAAGACTAAAGAACTCTTCAACTTCAATTCTCATATATACTCCTCTTGAGGATGCTTTTTGAGTGGCTTCTATCAAACTAAGAAGCTTTTTGAGTAGCTTCTATCAATTAGGAAGCTTCTTGAGCTCCTTCTACCAACTTTGAAGCTTCTCAAGCTCTTTCCACTAACTATGAAGCTTCTCGAGCTACTTTCACTAGCTAAGAAGCTTTTCAATCGACTTTCACTAATTCAAGAATCTCTAGAATATTCTAAAAGGTTCTGTGAACTTCTGAAGTATATATTCCTAATATCACCTCTTTCTCTAATAATAAGTTCTACAAAGAACTGATACCTTTGAAAGTCTTTCTATATACATAAAAAATTAAAAATATGCTATATTAATGAAATTAAATATTTTTTTTTTGTTTTTAGGTAATAGATTTTATTGATCTTTGAAAAAATTGCCTATAGCCTTGAGTTAGTACCTCCATTATTAAAACATCTCATTTAAAGATTTGATCTTCATTGCGGCCTTCAAAACATCTTCCAAACAAGATTCCAAGCTTAAAAGAATTTACCTTTCTAAGCTCAAGCAATATCACTAAAATTCAAGTATTAGAATCAAGACTTATATAATTGGATGTTGCTTTTAATAGCTCCAATCATGATTGTACTTGATACTGAAATGTATTGTCTTCACTTTGCTCAATTGAAGGTTGTGAAAATTACATTAGTTCATTTAAAACCTGGGTAGCTAGTAAATCTTCTAAAGCTTGCTCTGCTAAATCTTTCAACTTTTGAAGGTTGGACATGGTGATTGACTTACTTCTAGTACTCTATTCTATCTTGGAATAGATGATTGCATATTAATCAAGATTTTAGTTTAATTCTTCTTTTCTTATAAATATTCCCTAGATCTAATCTTCACCAAGAAGTTATTATTAAATACATTTAGATTTGTAGAGATAGAATTGATAAAATTCCTACACCTTTTGAAGCGCATTGGTAAGATTTTTGATTGATTTTTATATGTACTCATTAATATCATAGCCATATCAGTGAACAAGATGTTTTAACTTGTCCTACCTTTGCCGTGAATCTAGTATCTTTTTTACCTTGTATTCTTCATGATTTTTTATTTTGATACTAAGTAGTGATTATTATATTGTTCTTGAAATATGTGACTCTCTATAAGGCTCTAAAAAAGAGATATGAAAAACTAGATGTACCTTGATAGAAGATAGTTTCAAACAATATACCACTAGATTAATTTACTTCTGGATGGAAAATGGTCCTAATCTTTGATTGTCCAACTTATTGCATGGTCACTTAATCATGAAGTTCCATCAAAGAAACATATTTTATCTCCAATAAGAAAAATAAGTAGTTGATACCTAAATTTATCTACAAATATCTTGGAAGTATATTTAGCTACTTACAATTGAAGCTTCAAGGTTGTTTGATGTTATGATAGGTGCTTTACAAATCCTTCAATTGTTGGATTATTATTCTTTGACATACTTTGTAGATCAAGCTTAAAATAATATCTATAATTAGAATAAAATGGTGATTATTGAATTGAAGCATGAATAGTATTATTATATGCAAACTCCGCAGTGATAGATAGAAGATCCAATTGTCTTATTGATAGTTGATACTACATAGTAAATATTGCTTTAAAATTTGATTAATTTATTTTATTTGGCCATTATTTTGAAGATGAAAAGCCAAAGAAAGTTTAATATCCACCTTTAATATTTCAAAAAGACATCTTCAAAATTTAAATATGAATTGGGATCCTCAATTGGATACAATATCATTTGATAGGCCATAATATCAATAGATATTGTCAAAAAAGAGCCTTGCTATTTCTTTACTAGACGCAATATTTTTGCAAGGAATAAAATGAATCATCTTTGTGAATCAATCAACTACCACAAAGATGTTGTCCAATGAATTTGATGGTGGTAGATCCATAACGAAATCCATTGAGATAGAAGATTATGACTATCTTAGAATAGATAAGGGATGTAAGAATCTATAAAGGCAATGTTGAGGATTCTCAAACCTTCAACAAATATCACAAGAGAGCACAAAGTCCTTTACAACCTTTTATAATTGATGCCACAAAAAATCTCAAGAAATAAGTTCTAAAATCTTATTAAATCTAAAGTGACCCGCGGTTGAAAATCCATGGTAAGATTGAAGAACGCAAAGTCATGTTGATCCTTTTGGGATAAATAAAAATTCTTCAAAATATAAAAGATCTTTATTGAGCTTAAATTTGTTAGCATTTTTATTAAAGCGACGCTGTCATGATGTAACATGACTATTAGGTGAAAGAGTGTGGAAATAGTATATTATAGAAGATCTTAGTTCAAAATATTGTAGCAAATTATCTTAGAAAAATAGATAATAATAAAAGGGAAATAAAACTAATGGATGTTAATGCTGCCTTTTTTACAAATGAGCTTCTATTTATTTTGTAGGGCCATAAGTAAGGCAAAACAAAGTAGATTGGAAAATAAAATGATATAGGCATATATAGGAGGGAGTTAAGAATAGGACATAGAAAAATTTACTACAAAAATCTCAAAATAGATATCCAAAGAGGACCAGTTATGAGCCGGGGTCGGAATCTGATGCTGAGGCACAAAACTACATGCCTACGGCGGGTCAAGAGGCTTTTTGGACATTAAAAGGTGGAATTAGAGAGCAGACAAGAGGATCTTTCTTTGAGCATTAGTTAGATGTGATTTGAGTTAGTAATGACTTTATAATGGCTTTGCAAAGTCAAGGTTGATTTTAGTGATTCTAATTTTATGAAATATATTGGGATTTATATTTTTGAGCATTTTGTGAGATTGGTTATAGATCTACAAATGATATTTTGTGGATTGGTGCATACAATAGTGTTTGTAGGATATTATAAATTTGAGATTGATCTAATAGTTCAATCAAAGATTATTGAAGTTTATGTGGGTTGGGATTTCAAAAATTGGGAATTGAAGGTCAGGTAGGTTTACTAAGTTTTCTAGCAATCTACTAGTTGGATTTGAGTGAAATTTATATATATATACATAGAAGACATAATTTCCTACATGTATGTAAAATTTAGAAGCAATTGAATAGTATAAGAAGGAGATATTGGCACTAGACAATCGGTATTAAGGTAGGAGAAGGAGGATAGCCGCCACTTGATTGAAATTTTGGATTGAATTTCTTGCTAGTAAGTTTGATCCTCTTCAAATTTTATATACTTACTGCTAATTTAGTTTTTAAAGAGTGTGTAAATTTTTAAGCAAGATCAATGGTTTAGTCAATAGTTATTGAGGTTCTAAAACTGCCTTAGAAATTACTTAGGGCTTGGTTAGGATTTGGTTAGGATTTAGGATTGGATTTAGTTAGGATTTGTTTTAGGGTTTGTTAGGATTTGATTAAGGTTGACTAGGATTTAGTTAGGGTTTGTTTTAGGATTTGTTAGGATTTGACCAAGATTGACTAAGATTTAATTAGGATTTGTTTTAGGATTTTTTAGGATTTGACCAGGATTAACTAGGATTTTAGGATTTGTTAGGATTTGACCAAGATTGATTAGGATTTAGTTAGGATTTTTTTATGATTTGTTAGACTTTGACCAAGGTTGACTAAGATTTAGTTAGAATTTATTTTAGAATTTGTTTGGATTTGACTAAAGTTTAATAGGATTTAGTTAGGATTTGTTTTAGGGTTTGTTTGGGTTTGACCAAGGTTGACTAGGATTTAGTTAAGGTTTAATTAAGGATTATTTAGAGATTGATTAGAGAAGTTAGGACTAGTTATTGTTGCATATTTTCTTTTTATCTTCCACAACCAAGTGCTTGGAGCATTCTCAAGCAAGACTTCACGACATATAACATAATTTGGTGAATCCGACGTGAAAACTTGAGGTGGAAGATTATTGGGATTTTTTTGATTCATTTGACTTATGAAAAATGAAGGCAAGAGAATTGAAGGAAGAATTATGGATAGTACATCAATTGGAGCTTCTAGTGGAGTTGCAAGTGGAGCAACAAGTGGAGGTAGCAAAAGAGGGTAAGATGGCAAGAGGGTTAATTTTGAAGCTTTTTGAAGCTTTGAGCTTTGAAAAACATCTTAGAAAATAAAAATGGCATTTGGATTATGACAAAGCAACAAAAGATGCAAGCAATCAAAAGAGATATTGTAAAAGAATTGCAAGGAATTATCAACAAATTTGAGAGGTTTAAAAGATGCAACATCACTAAGTTTTTACAATTTTATACATGTGAGATGGAAATATGCCAAATTCCTAAGGCAAAGGTGATTTCAAGCTTCTATTTGGCTATTGAATGTGGGATTCATAGAAAAGTGAAGAGATTACTTGAAGAGGGTGTAGAGACATAGTCAAAATTTCAAGAACTTTTGAAAGAAGAATTTATTGATGCAAATGAGGATAGGATTACCAAGCAAAAATTTTTGGATTGGATAGAATTACAACCAAGCATGCATATGGATCTTTATGAATTCTTGAAAAAATTCGAAAAGAGATTTTATTAACTCTCATTTTATCAACTCTCATCTTTATTAATACAAGGGACAAATTTTGAATCAAGAGAAATAGAAGAGCAAATGGGAAGCTTTAAAAGAAGAACAAATTCTTTGCACATGAAGAAAATTGGGTCTTATACCAAAGGTGGTGAAGGAGAGAACAAAGATTTTTTTCAAATTATCAATATCAAAGACCAAGATATCTAAAAATTTAAAGGCAATATGGAGCTCAAGGATTTAGACACTAATGATAATATAGTTGAAAGCTATGGCTATTCTATATTGAATAAATTTAGGCAAGTTGGTGATGGCAATTTGGATGGAACATTTTTTAATGATGAAAAGATATTTTTTATATTTGAATGAGGTGAAGATGTTTTGCCTAATACTTTGCATTAAGTTGAAGAATTTAAGGTTGAGCCTTCAAAAGAGATGGATTATGGACCTATTCAAGGTTCTAATTATGAAGGTTGTATGAATTCATATCATTATGATGCAGAAAGTAGTGGAATTGTACATAAATATGATGATGAAAGTCAAATTGCATATGGCTATGAGACCACATATAGATTGGATGAAAGAAGTTTTGAATTTTTATATAATCATTATGGAGAGGATTATGAAATTATATAAGATTATGACATTAAATGTGGTGGTGAAATGACAAAGGATTATAGCCAAAGTTGTGAGATTTTTCAAGAGCATGAGGTTTCACAAAGCCATGAAATTTCTCAATGTTATAAAGTAATACAATGCTTTGAGATAACAGACGGTTATGATGTTTTAGAAGGATGCATTCAAGAAGAAATGAAGGATGTTTTACAAAGATACATTCAAGAAAAAATGATAGATGTTTCACAAAATTTTGTGGCAAAAGAAGATTATGGAATCAAAGTGTGGAATTCAAAGATTAAAAATCTAAAAATCTTCAAATATAAAAATATTGAAAATGGATTTAAAGATTATGGACATCTTAAATGGAGGTTGGAATCAAAAGAACAAAACAAAAGATATTAGCAAGATGTATGTGGCTATGTGGATGAGATTTCAATTAAGTCTTTTCATTTCAAAATTTGTACCTCACCAATGATTTGGTCATGTGCAAAAGAAGATATTTTCAACCTACTTGCACATCGAGAGTAAATAGAAACATTGGCATTAATAAAAGAGATAATTAACTATAGAATATTAGCGTATATGGGAAGATGGGCATTAGACTTGCATTAACAACCGCATATAATCCAAAAGGGAGATGGCTTCCTGCTTATTAGAAGAGATGAGGCCATTGTTACCTTATCACAAGATGGATATATTTTATTCAAAAATATAAACAATTTTAAAATAATAAAAAAAAAAAAATATCAAAAATATAGAATATGAATTGAAGAAATGTAGAGTGCTTGATGAAGATGAATTCATATTAGAGATGTTTGAAAAAAGTGACTTTGATGATATCATAGGTGAATTAGAATTATTATTGGATTTAGATTTTGAAAGTAATGATAAGATAGTAAATGTGCAATCTAAAGAATTTTATGATGAGGTGAAAGAATATGTTAATAGATATAATACAAAGGTGGAAACTAAATATAAGGCTATTGCCAAGAAAGTTAAATAAGTGGTATTCCTACTACCATTGGATTATGGAAAAAGAGTTGAAAGGGCTTACATGCAATTGAATTTGAGAGATCCAAGGACATTGAGATAGTTGTAAAGAAGTTGAAAGAAGTAAGAGAGAAAAATAAGAAGAGGTTTGACAAAAAGCATTAATTGTATTCAAAATCAATTCAGAATGGTAATTGGATGTTGATTTATGATAGTAGTTTGGACAACCAACATAACATAGTAAATAAATTTGCAAAGAGATGGTTTCGGCTTTATATTGTCAAATATGTATATGACAATGGAATATATTTGTTACAAGAACTTGATGGTATAATATTGAAGATACCTATAGCAGGAAAGCAAATTAAATTATTTAAACAAAGAGGTGAAGAAATTTGTTTTAATGAAGAACAAAATCTATTAAGAGGTGTTGAGATGGAAGAAGAAGATCAAATTATTAGGATTTGACCAGGATTGACTAGAATTTAATTAGGATTTGTTTTAAGATTTGTTAGGATTTGACTTGAATTGATTTGGATTTAGTTAGGATTTGTTTTAGAATTTGTTAGGATTTGATTAGGATTGACTAGAAATCAGTTAGGATTTGTTTTAAGGTTTGTTAAGATTTGACCTAGATTGACTAGGATTTAGTTAGAATATATTAGGATTTGACCAAGATTGATTAGGATTTGACTAGGATTGGCTAGGATTTATTTAGGATTTGTTTTAGGATTTGTTAGGATTTGATTGTGGTTGACTAGAATTTAGTTAGGATTTGTTTTAGGATTTGTTTTGGTTTGAACAAGATTGACTAGGATTTAGTTAAGATTTATTTTAGGATTTATTTAGGTTTGACCAAGATTGATTAGGGTTTAATTAAAATTTGATTAAAGATTATTTAGAGATTGATTAGAGAAGTTAGGACTAGTTATTGTTGCATATTTCTTATTTATCTTCTATAGTCAAGTGCCTAGAGCATTCTCAAGCAAGACTTCACAACATACGACAACACTTGATATCTAGGGCCAAAGTATCATTAGTAGTTGTAGCACATACCTCATCAAAAAAACTAGAATTAATAGATGTTAATGTAATAGTGGCATTGTCATATTGCATTTATGTGCAGTGTGTAAAAATATTATATATCTTGTATCTATTGTTATTATATGTGTGAGTGCTAGAGGTTATTATAGAAGATATTATAAAGAGAGGATTTATTTTAGCCACTTAATTAGTGAATTAAGATGGCTATTTTTTTTGTTCCTATCTTACTTATATCTTAGAATAAATTCTTTTGTAATTAGAAGAAAGATAAAGGTTGTTTTATCTTTCTTGTTGACTTTTGAGGTAGAATGGACCTTGTGAAGGATAAGAAAGAAGAGCATGGGATAAATAAGGCATGTCCAATAGGATTTGGCTGCCCATGTGGGCGTGTCATAGACTGATATGGAAGGAAAGGGGGATATACTCCTCTTGTTGGACCTAGGATTTGGAGCAATGAACTTTGGAGAGAGATATCTCCAAGGATATAGAAGTGTTTGTAATGAAAATTAAGATGTGTATTTTTTAAGTTGTAAGGATTCTAGAACCTATTCACTTTCTTATGTTGGAGTTGTGAGCAAAAAGTTATGCTTGTTTTAGTAGAGTGAGGTCTACTGCTATTGAAAAGTGACGGCAGAAACTTTGAACTGCCATTGCAAGTTTGATTTCAATTCTTTCTTAGTGAAATTTGTAGAAAATGTGGAAAATTGTGCTAGCTTTCTATCAAGCTATATATTATAGCATTTGGAGTTGGAGAAAAAAAGTTGTGAGCTTGAGAGTGGGAAAGGGTCTGCTGCCACTCAATGAAGAAGGGTAGAGACTTTGTTCAACCACCCAAGACGGACAGTCTCTTCAAACTTTTTGATATTTTAGGTGCTTATAATAGCTTGTGTAAGATTTCTACAAAAACAAAAATCACTGCATTTGGAGCTTCTATGAAAGGTTTATTTATATAAATTATTTATATAAATATTCTATAAGTATTATATATAATATTTGTATAAGTATTTGTACAAATATTATACCAAGGATTATACACTATTTTATATAAGTATTTATATAAGTATTATATTAAATATTATATAAGTATTTATATAAGTATTATTCAAGGATTTATATTTTATATTTGTATAAGTCTTGTACAAGCATAATACAAGTATAATTTGAAAGCTTGAACAAATATTGTGCAAGAATATAAGATACTTGCACAATTCCCTCTCATATTCCCTGATAGTTCTAGTAGCAGGTAGGAACCCAGTATTTTTCCAAGGCAAATTCTCTCTATCCGACAGTGCAAAGGTAAAATTGCTTCGACTTTAATAAAGTTATATATTATTAATCAAATATTATTCCTTCTATCTTTGGTACAAGATTTGATTTTCTTAATAAAGCATCAGACAATCCTTGTTGCTTTTCAAGTTGATAAATTATAACAAAGTTAAATTGAAATAATGACATATTCCATTGAATTTAGCAACGATTAAGAATTTAAGTTGATTTAAAATATTTCAAGTTTTTATGATTTATATATATAATCACGGAATACATTGCTCCTTTAAGATAATGATGCCATTTTCAAAAAGAATTTATAATAGGAAGAAGTTCTTTAATGTGGAAAAAAATTTATAAAAAAAATTTATGAAAATAAAATACAACAAGATGGAATTTATTGTCTATGTTCATTTGTGAAAGTACAACTCTTAGTACAAAATCCAAAGCATCGATTTTTATGTACAATTTTTTTATAAAGTCTACATGCAGTAAGATTGGGACTTTGATAAATGCTATTTTGAGGTCTTGAAATACCTTTTTTGCTTAAGGCCCCCATTCCAACTTATTTTTGCATATCAATTGAGTAAAAGAGGCGACAACTTAAGAGTAATTTTGTTGAAGATTTTATTGAAGTTAATAAATCCAAGAAAATATTGTACGTCTATCATAGTCTTTGGAATGGCCCCTAATATAACCGCCTCTACCTTCTTGGGATCCATCATCAAACTTTCAATAGATACAATGTATTTCAAAAATTCCATCTTTGGTTGATGAAAAATATATTTTTTTAATTTGGCATACAAACTTGCATCTTGTACCTTTTGTAATACCAACTTTACATGCTCCTTATGTTATTCTAGATTTTTTGAATAGATCAAGATATCATTAAGATAGATCACCACAAACTTGTCTAAGTGCTCTTAAAAGATGTCATTTATTAAATATTGTAAGATAATGGGTGGATTTGTTAATCCAAAGGATATGACATTATATTTAAAATGTCCATACCTTATCGAAAATGTGGTCTTTTATTTCTTTCCCTCTTTAATCCATACAAAATTATATACTCTATAAAGATCTACTTTAGTATAGATCTTGGCTTAGTAGAGTTGTTCTAATAGTCCTGAGATTAATGGTAGTGGATAATGATTTTTTATCATTATCTTATTTAATCCTTGATAATTAATGTAAATATATAAGGAACCATCTTTTTTCTTCACAAAGAGTATAAAATAACGTGTTGAAAATTTTGAATGCCTAATAAAATTCTTTGTAAGGTTTTTATTAATATAATCCTTTAATATTAAAAAATCATTTTGAAAAAGATTATAAATTGGATTAAAAGGTGGTTGTATTTCTTTGTGAAGATCTATGGCATAATTGTATGGTCAATGCTCTAATAAAATATCAGCAATTTTCTTTTAATAAAATATCAGTATTTTTTTTCAATAAAATATCTTGAAATTTGCTATATTACTCTGAAATATCTGCCAATGAAGTCATATCTTCTTTAGTTGGAATTGTATAAATAAAAAATGATGTATCTTCTTTGGCCGATCTTATAAAAGTCTTTACTCCAATAAATAAAGGCTTATCAACTCATGATTTTTTACAAAGTTTTCATATAGGAATTTCTATCAAAAATATTATTCTCTGTGATTTCTAATCTATAAACAGATTATACTTTTTTAACCAAGAAAGTCCAAGAATAATAAAATTTGAAATTTTTTTAATAATATTGAATACAATTTGGCTATTATGATCTTCAAACAACATTTCTATAGGCATTGTTTTATGGGTGACTGTCACGGACATATACATAGTTACCTGTATGATCAGATAGAACTAGATAAAAGAAGGTAAAAGCAGGTTAATTCCATAATATCTTTAGAGAAACTTCCTAGAAACTTCATAGATGCTGCTTTGACTTTATAAGTGTCCATAGTAGACTTTTGGATTAGAAACTTGGTCAATAAGTTAGCCACATGTTGCACATGTTGGTAGCTTGAAGACCAAGCTAAATACGTGGCGAACATAAGAAAACTTGTCGCAGAGAGTTTGTGCGTGTCTTACCTGGCACTGGACATGTGTCTTATGGAAATTGGATATGTGTTGGGAGGTCCTATAGAGCGTCACTACTTAGGCTCATAGGTAGATAGTATAAATATAGAGGCAAGTGAAGCGCTTCTTCATTCTAGTAAAACTCTCTTGTTCTAGTCTGGATTCGAGTCTGGTTTTCTTGTCTTTTTGGCATTAGCCATTCAGGTTCTTTAATACATATCTTTGCTTTATATTTATTTCTTTGAGAGAGAGTCTCGCTTGTTTTATTTGATTTGTCATCGACTTATTGTCGCTTGATAGATTAATGAAATCTGGCATCGATGTCAGAGAACTTTAACACTAGCGATTAAGGTGGATTATCAGCTATATGATAAGGCGTGGCGTATTAGTTGTGGGTACCCTTTCCTGCGTGTTTCTAAATTTTTTTTTCTTTTCAGTGTGTGTTCCGTATTTCTTGAAGTAAGAGTAGACATCTTCCTTTCTATTATATTATTATGGCAGAGCTTGTGGAAATGAAGAGTGCAATGGCACAAATGCAAGAGCAAATGAGAGAACTAATGCTTGCAATACATCAACTCAGTTTACCACCACAAGGAGCATCAAGATTAGCAGGAAGTGAAGATGTAGAGATGGTTGAAGCTACGTCAATATCTACACCAAACCATGCTACTTCACCGATGATGGAGCACCGTTCAAACGTTAGAGAACCAAAAATCAGTTTGCTTGAGAAGTTTGATGGCATAAGATCTAAGTTTCGAGGATTCATCAATCAGGTACAACTAGTGATCGAACTTCAACCTCAGAGTTATCCTATGCAAGGATCTCAAGTTAGGTTTATTAGAACGTTACTTTCGGGCCCTGCCTTATCGTGGTTTTTATCTTTTTTTGAAAGACGTGATCCAATATTGGATAATTTGGAGGCATTTTTTGCGGAATTTTGATCGATGTATGGAGAACATGATGCAATTTGTATTGCAACCAACAAGATTTGCATCCTACGACAAGGCAATCGATCAGTGTCATTATACGCTTCATAATTTCGACAACTAGCAACCGACATCAAGTAGGATGATGCTGCACTCATCAATCAATTTCTCTATGGATTACAATATGAAATAAAAAAGTTAATGCTCAATTTACCCAATCCTCAGACATTGAGTCAAGCAATTGATTTTGCTATGAAGTGTAACAATCGACTTTTTGAGTTTCGATCCGAGAGTCGTACAAGGGAGCCTCAACGTTATTATTCAATGGCAACATCAACATCCTCACAAAACGTACATTCGAAAGTAGAAGATATGCAGGCTATTGGAGAGCCATAAAGCGACTTTGCTCAATATTGTCCAAAGAAATGTTGCAACTAAAAAATGAGGAGTACGGCTGTCAAAGAAGACATCATGTCGAAAAACAAATTTGTCCAGCTACAATAGGGACCGTGCAGCTGAAACCCTGTACAATTCCCAGTAAAGGCCCTATTCTCTCCTCAGAACCCTCTCCTTGTTTTATGATAGATGTATATTTAGGACCAAAAAATTATAGAGCCTTTGCCTTATTAGATTCAGGAGCCTCAGCATGTTTTCTAGATGAACAATTTGTTAAGAATCGTAAAATACTTTTAGTACAGAAACCTAAATCCGTACATGTAGAAGTCATAGATGGTCGCCCATTGTCCTCAGGAGATGTCACTCATGAAACCCATCCTATAAAAGTAATAATAGATGGTCATAATAGCTATGTAACCTTTAACATAATTAAATCTCTGTCTAATCCAGTTATTCTAGGTTTGTCATGGCTAGAAAAATATAACCCTCAAATAGATTGGAATTCTCATAGACTTGATTTTTTCTAGGATATTATTAAACATCCTACCGATCGAATAAAAAGCTACAAGCTTGGTACAATAAAACCTGTACTTATAGGTGCAAAAGCTTTTATACACGCAGCAAAAGAAGGATCAACTTTTGCTATTTACGCAACATCTATTTTGGATAGTGGAAAGTCTTCAAGTGGCATTCCAAGCCAATACCAAAACTATCAAGATGTTTTTGAGAAGAAGAATGTTGATATTCTTCTGGAGCATCACCCATATGATTGTTCGATTGATCTCAAAGAGGGATCTCAGCCTCCTTTTGGACCAATCTACAATTTATCACAAAATGAGTTGGTTGAACTCAAGGAATATATTGAAGAGAATCTGGCCAAGAACTTCATATGCCATTCCAAATCTCTTGCAGGAGCTCCAATTCTATTTGTGAAGAAAAAAGATGGATCATTACGAATGTGTGTGGATTATCGGGGACTTAATAAGATCGCTATCAAGAACAAGTATCGACTACCTTTAATCTCTGGACTTCTTGATCAACTGAATCAAGCTAAGATCTATACAAAAATAGATCTACGAGGAGCATACAACTTGGTTCGCATTAAAGAAGGAGATGAATAGAAAACTGCATTTCGAACAAGGTATGGACATTTTGAATATAATGTTATGCCTTTTGGACTCACAAATGCACCAGCTGCTTTCCAACATCTCATGAACGATGTTTTTCATGAATTCTTAGATGATTTTGTTGTCTGCTACCTAGATGACATTTTAATCTATTCTAAGAACGTAGAAGAGCATGAAATACATGTTTGTCATGTCTTACAAAAACTTAGAGAAATAAGATTGTATGCCAAGATGGAAAAGTGTGTATTTCACACTACTCAAGTTGACTTCTTAGGATATATCATATCAAATAATGGCCTCATGATGGATCCTAAGAAAGTCCAAACAATCATGGATTGGAAGATTTCAAAAACAGTAAGGGATGTACAATATTTTTTAGGATTTGCCAATTACTATCGAATCTTCATCAAGAACTTCTCTCAAGTTGCAGCCTCACTTACACGTTTGACTTGTAAGGACAAGCTCGAGTGGAGTAAAGAAGCAGAAGCATCATTTGAAGCTTTGAAGATAGCTTTTACTTCTGCACCAATCTTGTATCGCGTTGATTTTTCCAAGGCATTTTTTATGGAAACAGACGCATCTGACTTTGCTTTAGGTGTAGTATTGTCACAAATGGGAACAGATGACAAATTCCTCTATCCATTAGCTTTATTCGAAATTTTAGCGGCCGAGATCAACTAATCCACGATAAAGAACTTACCGTAGTATGGATTCTTTTTTGAGAATGGCGTCGTTATCTGAAAAGCGCTCTAGTCGATCCTTGTAAATACGAATACATGAACCTCGGTATTTCATGTCGACGCGTGTGTTGAATCGACGTCGAGCCGTTGGGCGATATACTATCAAGATTCGAGTTCATTATTACATATCGGCCAGGAAAACAACAAGGTCTATCCGATGCACTTTCTAGACGTTCTTATCTTGCACCAAAAGAAGGAGATGCAGCTTTTGATCAGCAAAGAACGACTCTCTTGAAGCCGGAGCAATTTCATCTTCGGGCAACAAAATCAACATTAACTGTTGATTCAACTTTTCTCAAGCAAGTCTAGTTAAGTATGTCCTCAGATCCTCTTATTCTTGAAATTAAGAATAATTCTTAGTCATGGATCTTTCAAAGTTTTGAGTTGAAAATCTCTTTCTATTTCAAAAGGCTTATATGTTTCGGAAGATGAGCGATTCGTGTTCTTGACTTGTCATGACTTTCCGGCAGTAGGACATTTTGGGTATAATAAGACTTTAAAGTTGATATCTAGAGATTTTTGGTGGCCTCAAATGTGGAAGGGAGTCAAAGATTTTGTAAAAACATGTGATGTTTGTTCAAGATCAAAAACTCCTCGCCACCGACCCTACGGACTTCTTCAGCCATTACCCATTCCAGAACAACCATGGTCTTTGTGTCTATGGATTTTATCACGGATCTTCCAAACTCAGGTTCTTATGACTCTATATTCGTGATAGTAGATCGTTTCATTAAGATGGCATATTTTATACCATGTAAAAAATCTATCACAGGCAAAGAAATAGCTAAGCTTTTCCTTGACAATATCTATCGCTATCATGGATTACCTAAGGATATTATATCGGATAGGAGAACTCAGTTTGTATCGAGATTTTGGAGAACGCTTTTCAAGATTCTAAAAGTGGATATAAAGCTATCTTCAGCTTTCCATCCTCAAACTGATGGACAAACAGAGCGCGTAAATCAAGTCTTGGAACAGTATTTGAGATGTACCATCAATTACCAACAAGATGATTGAACAACTCTTTTACCATTGGCAGAGTTTGCTTATAATAATACGGTACATTCTTCTATACAACAAACACCTTTCTTTGCCAATTTTGATTACCATCCACGACTTGATACTTTTGACTATTCGAAAGTTGACAATCTTGCGGAGGAAGACTTGGTAAATCATTTGTCAGAATTATATACAATAATGAAGGTACAATTAAAGGAAGCTCAAGAATGACAAAAGATAAACGCTGATGCGTATCAGAAGGAACAACCACAACTCAACGTAGGCGATAAGGTATGGCTACTTTGTCGCAATATCAAGACTACGCGACCTTGTGACAAGTTGCACTATCGTAAGCTTGGACCTTTTTATATTTCTGAACAAATTAATCCAGTTGTATATCGATTACGCCTACCAGAATCTATGAAGATCCACCTTGTATTCCACGTGTCTCTTTTTGAACCATATAAGACAGTGAACATACCAAGAAGAAGACAAGTGCCACCTCCTCCTATAGAAGCGAACAATAATGACAAATTTGAAGTAGAAGAAGTCTTAGATTCAAGGTGGCGCCAAAATAGGTTGGAATATCTTGTTATTTGTGGCGGATACGATATTAGTGTGTATGGGAACCCAATAATCATGGCGGAATCGTGAAGTGGAACCTTTAGAGTCTTAACGTCCATTGACTAAATTAATTTCCTATAAAAGCGAATGTAAAATACGAATAATTCGACTTTATGTGTTTGTAGCTTATTTTGTGGCCTTCAGGAGATGGAGAATCAGCGACTGACGGATTTATTTCCAAGAAATAACCGTTTCTTGACCTCCCGAGACATTGTGACTGTCGCAGCCGAGGCTTGATGCAACGGATGAAGATCTTGAAGAGCGACATGTTCTTCAAGAACGACATGTTCTTTCTCGAATAGATGGCGAGATACAACGTGTTTGGTATCACGACCTTGGAAGAGATTCTCGATGTTTGGTGATTTTATTGGAGATGGAACAACTCCTGACGGTGTTCCAGATGTGACATTTGAAGGAAGTTATGAAGGTCACAACAATGATCAAATAACAGGGTGGTCTTCTCGCCCTGGAATGGGACACTATCGATGGCTGAGAGGACCTATCAATTACCTTCGAAGAGAATAAAGATTAGAGTATGTGACAAATACTATTCGCCGTATCTTAGACTTTCTACACATGTAATCACCGCTCCTCATGGAACTCGTCCTTTAAAGAAGGGATAATGTCATGGACATATACATAGTTACCTATATGATCAGATAGAACTAGATAAAAGAAGATAAAAGCAGGTTAATTCCATAATATCTTTAGAGAAACTTCCTAGAAACTTCATAGACGCTGCTTTGACTTTATAAGTGTCCATAGTAGACTTTTGGATTAGAAACTTGGTCAATAAGTTAGCCACATGTTGCACATGTTGGTAGCTTGAAGACCAAGCTAAATACGTGGTGAACATATAAGAAACTTGTCCTGCAAGTTTGACACGTGTCTTGCAACTTGGACATGTGTCTTGTAAATTGGATATGTGTTGGAGGTCCTATAGAACGTCACCACTTAGCTCTTAGGTAGATAGTATAAATAGAGACAAGAGTGAAGCCTTCTTCATTCTTGTCAACTCCTTTCTTGTTTCCAGTCTAGTTCAAGAGTCTCTAGTTTTCTTGTCTTTTGGCATTAGCCATTCCAGTTTCTTTTTAATACATATACTTCTTTATATTTATTTCTTTGAGAGAGGTCTCACTTGTTTATTTGATTTCATCCTATTATTGTCCTTGACAGTGACACTATTAGAGGATTAGGATTGTCCATTTATTATCTCTACATGAATGAGTTTGGATTTTTATATTAGAAGAATTTTATGAAGCTTAGCAAACATCTCATTTAAGAAATAAGTGGATGATCTCGAATCCAGCAAGCCAATCATCTAAAGATTTTGAAGCCCAAAACACAAAAGAATTATAAAACAATGAGAAGGTTGAGCAAAAAGAGAAAAACTTGAATAATTTTGTAATATTGAATTGTCCAACCGTATAGTCCCTACTATAGCTGAACATCTTTGTTTTCTTAAACAATAGCACTCTTGATTTTGGTGATGTGTTGATTTTATTTCTTCAGATAATTGCCAACCTTGTGGCCTTCTTTGCCACAATATAGGCATATACCTTCTTCCATCCAATCTCTCTTTTCTTGTGGACTAAAAGGTTTAAAATATATTGCATCAAGTTGCATATCTTCTATTTTTGAATATAAATTTAGAATGCTTATTAATGTAGCAAGAGTGTGTCAGATTATATATTGTCTTACTAAAGCATATAAACGTTGATCTTGACGATGTTGGAATAATCAATTATCTTATTTTATGGCTTCATTATTGGCTTCTTTGAGTAATTATAAATCTAGAAGTCATAGTTATAAATCCTTCACATCATCTCTTAGTTCCCAATAGAATTGACTCATTAAGGCTTCTTTGTCTCAATTGATGTCGTGCGCTAGTTGCTTAAAATTGGATGTATAGATTGATACAAAGCATGTTCTTTGATATAATGCTCGGATCTTAGATGTTGTTCAATAAGCCTTATCATGTTCTCCAAATGCTTCCTTAAATACTTCCATAAAAACTTCAAAGTTGCTCAAAATTAGTGATCTCTTTTCAAATAAAGGAGTAAACCATGATAATGCTTGCCCTGTAAGCAAGGTGCCAATCAATCCAACCCGTAATTCTTCTATTGGATAAATATCAAATTATAAAACTATTATCAATTAAATTTAATTGACAAATCTTTGGAACTTTGAATATTATCATATTATATGTTATCTTGTTTGGAAATGCATGAGGCACTTGGCTGTGGAAGGTGAAGTTGCGTTTTACAAGTATGCAAGAAATTCTAATAGATTTCATCCATAAAAGAAGAATATAATTTGAATTTTAATTCAAAAGTATTTAAAGCCAATACAAAGTGCTCAAAAATACTCTTCTTGATAATTCCAATCATACACAAAACCTAATTGCCTTATTACTTTTATAATTAGGCAATTTAGATTTTTCTTTGTAAGTCCTAATCCTAGCCAATGAGTTTCAGTAAGCTACAACTCTTAATTTGACCGTCCACTTAATATGAAATTTTGTACACAAATGCCACTATAAATTTTCTATATGCTTAGGAAATTTCAGCCTAATCCAAGATATAAATTATGGAAAATCATCCAAAAATCACACTGATGTCAATAGGCTGCTAACTTGAAAGTTGATGCAAAGGCTCCAATAGCAATTTCTCCTTCTCTAATTATTAACTTTAGCTCAAAATTAATGTATACCTTGATCTCTAAGTCTTCTAAGCCCATGCCAAATTTCACCTTATTTCAACTAATAGATCTCTCAATATTACAAAGTCCTAAAGAACCCTAAATTATCAACTATTGGTATCTTCTCATACTAAAGATTGAATACCTCTCAAGTGCACTATTAGATTATTACAAATTTTTATGCAATCTTAGCACATTTGATCATCCACATATTATCAAAATTTCAACTATAGATGTTACATCAATTACACAAAATACTCAAGAGTGCTAGCCTTAACTTTATTGCATAAAAATCCAAATTATCAATACAAATCCTAATTTTAGATAATGATTGCAAAGTCCTCTCAAATCCTATAGAAATAAGTCTTATGCCTACAAACAAGCATAAAATTAGCTTTCAAATCCTAATTATTGATCTCCAAATAACCTCATATTTTATCCTTAGTGGCTGTTTTTCTAGCTAGAGGTCTGATTTTGACTATGTTCCATAAATGGTCGACTCTCGGATATCAATCCAACCTATACTAAGGATTTTTAAGCTTGATCCTATCTTCAATTTAATCTTAATATCAACTATATTAATTATTTATCTCTTTTATTCTATTTTTATCAAATTATGGTTTTTTAAAAGCAATAAAAGAATTTCTATAATTTAGAAGAAAAAATTAATAATTAACTTTTATCTATTAGCTATTAAGACACAAAAAAAATCTAAGAAGCTTTTATAAAATCTTTCTTAAATATCTTGAATTCTTATTGAATCAAGATAATTGAATATTAAATAAAAAATCATTCTTATTTATATTTTCACTATATAAACGTGTTACAACACGACAATACGTACCATCATATTTCTTTAGAAGACTAACTTGAGACTCTTTATATTTTTGAATGGGTAGATTTTTTTGGTGCAGCAAGGTAGTATTGCATCCTCAAGTATAGAAGTTGGAGGAAGATGCAATCTAGATTGTGATACTCTAGATGTTATATCATTATGAAGTTTTGTAACAACCCCTTCAATCTTCACAGTCCTAGTAGATAACATAGTAAGGACACTCATAATAACATCTAACTTGTACTCGGAAGATTTAGTCATACTAATATTTTGATTTCTAATCATTTTAAGAAAAAAAAAAATGAATCTATAAGAAGACAATATCAATTTAGAGGAGGGTAATTCTCAACGTCTAAAATATTTTAAGACCTTCAAAGAGAGAGGTGATCCATTCTCTCACAAGAGAGATAAAATTCCAATATTATAATAAAGAAAATATCAATTTAAAAGGAGAATAATCCATTATTTAAAATATACACTTAGGAGATTTACATAACTTTCTAAAATATTCTAGAAATTCTTGAGTTAATAAAAGTCAATTGAAAAGCTTCCTAGTTGATGAAAGCAACTCAAGAAGCTTTATAATTAGTGGAAGGAGCTTGAGAAGCTTCTCAATTAATAGAAGTTGCTCAATAAGCTTTTTAGTTTGATTGAAGCTACTTAAAAAGCGTCCTAGATAGGAATTTATATGAGAGTCAAGATTGAAGAGTTCTTAAGTCTTAAAATTTTAGCTCATCTTTCTTGATGTTGTTTGTGTATTTATTTGGTTAATTCAAGTTCTTGTTGGTTTTTTCTTGAAATCTTATTCTGATTCAAGTCTCTTGCTTTATATTCTTGTGTCCTTGACAATTTGTCAAGATTTCCTTCATCTTAAATATCAAAGTTGAATCTTTCTTGTTAGAGAATAGATTACCTCTCTTCTTAAAGGTATACCAACATTTTAAAGATTGTAAATTATCCTCCTCTAAATTGATATTTTATTTATCATAATATTAGAGCTTTATCCGTCTTATAAGAGAGTAGATTACTCTTCTCTTTGAATGTCTTAAAGCATTTTAGAGGTTGCCAATTATCCTCCTCTAAACTAATATTGTCTTCTTATAGATTTTTTTTTTTTTTTTTTCTCTTAGTATGGCTAGACATCAAGATATTAATATGACCAAATCTTTTGAGTCTAAGTTAGACGCTATTCTAAGTGCCCTTACTACATTATCTACTAAGATTGTAGAAATTAAAGAGGTTGTTACAAAACTTTATAACAATGTAATATCTAAAGTATTACAATCTAGATTGTATCCACCCCCAACTTGTGCACTTAAAGATGCAGTACTATCTATACTATACCAAGAAAATCCACCTGCTCAACAACGTAATATCACAGACATAAGATTTATTCCAATAATTATCTAATTAATATAAATCAATAGAAGTAAGTAGAATAAGTTGATTTGATAATATTTGATAGAAAAGCTTCCTAGAAGCTTCATAGACGCGGAATCACATTTATATATGTCTATAGGTAATTGATAGGTTAAAAACTTGGTCAACAAGCTAGCTACATGGCGCACATATTTGTAACTTGCGGAACAAGCTAGCCATGTATCACACATGTTGATAGCTTGCGGAACAAGTCAAGTACGTGGCATACATGTGGAAAACTTGTCGTGTAAGTTTGACATGTGTCTTGCAAATTAGACATGTGTAGGAGATCCTATAGAATACTGCCAAGTAGTTCTTAATTAGATAATATTTATAGAGACAAGAGTGAAGCCTTCTTTACTCTTGTCAACTCCTTTCTTGCTTCTAGTTCAAATTCATAGTCTAAAGTTTTCTTGTCTTATAGCAATAGCCATTATAGTTTCTTTTAAGATACATACTTTCTTACTTCTATTTTGTTATTCTTCTTAATAGAAGTTTCATATGTTTATTTGCTTTCATCGAGTTCTTATCTTTGACAGATTGACAAGAGTACACATACAATATCAAAACTTTGTCTTTTCTTGATTAAGAGTAGATTATTCCTTTCTCTTGATAAAACATAAGCATATTAGAAATTGTGGAGTACCTACTTTTAAATTGATATTATTTTTAGAATTTTTTCTTTTGAGTGTGTTATTCTATATTTTTCAAAGTGAGAGAGGACACATTCCTTCCTATTATATTATCATGGCAGAGCTTGCAGAAATAAAGAGTGCAATGGCACAAATGCAAGAACAAATGAGAGAGCTAATGCTTACAATATATCAACTCAGTTTATCACGAAAAACAACAACAAGATTAGTAGGAAGTGAAGATATAGAGATGGTTGGAACAACATCAATATCTACACCAAACCATATTACCTCACCTATGATGGAGCATTGTTCAATCATTAGAGAACCAAAAATTAGTTTGCTTGAGAAGTTTGATGGTACAAGATCTAAGTTTTGAGGATTCGTCAATCAGGTATAATTGGTGATTGCACTTCAATCTCAGAGTTATCCTACGCAAAGATTTCAAGTTAGCTTTATTGAAATATTATTTTTGAGTTCTGCTTTATTATAATTTTCATCTTTTTTTGAACAACGTGATCCAATATTGGATAATTTGAAGGCATTTTTATCAAAATTTTGATCTATGTATGGAAAATATGATGCACTCCGTATTGCAACCAACAAGATTTATATCCTATGACAAGGCAATTGATCAGTGTCATTATATGCTTCACAATTTTGATAACTAGCAATTGATATCAAGTGGGATGATGCTGCACTCATTAGCCAATTTCTCTATGGATTATAATATGAGGTAAAAAAATTAATGCTCAATTTACCCGATCCTCAAACATTGAGTCAAGCAATTGATTTTGCTTTGAGGTATAATAATCAATTTTTTGAGTTTTGATCTAAGAGTTGTACAAGGGAGCCTCAACATTATTATTCAATGGTAACATCAACATCCTTACAAAACATACATTCGAAAGTAGAAGACATGCAAATTGATGCAATACGTTTTAAATCTCTTATTGAATAAGAAAAGATTTGGCGTCATCAAAGAGGATTATGTTTGTATTGTGGAAAACCTAAGCACACTGCTCAACATTGTCCAAAGAAATGACACAACTACAAAATGAGGAGTATGGCTATCAAAAAAGATAACATGTCGGAAAATGAATTTGTTCAGCTACAATAGGGACGGTGTAGCTGGAACCTTGTAATTTTCCTAGTGAAGGTTCTATTCTCTCCTCAAAATCCTCTCTTTATTTTATAATAGATGTATATTTAGGACCAAAAAACTACAGAGCCTCTGTCTTATTAGATTCAGGAGCCTCAATATGCTTTCTAGATGAAAAATTTGTTAAGAATCGTAAAATATCTTTACTACAAAAAACTAAACCCATATATATAAAAGTCATAGATGGTCATCCATTGTGTTTTGGAGTATGTCTTTGTCAAGATTCGAGTTCATTATCACTTATCAACCACAAAAATAACAAGCTTTGTCCGATGTCCTTTCTATACGTTCTTATTTTGTACCAAAAGAAGGAGATGCAACTTTGAGCAACAAAGAACGGCACTCTTGAAACCGGAACAATTTCATCTTCGAGCAATAAAATCAACATTGACTATTGATTCAACTTTTCTCAAACAAATTCAATCAAGTATGTCCTCAGACCTTGTTGTTCATGATATCAGGAATAATTCTTCTAAGACTCATGATTCTTCAAAATTCGAAATCAAGAATAATCTAATATATTTTGAAGGACGCCTATATGTTCCAGAAGAAGAAGTATGTTTACATGTTTTTTAAGCACGTCATGATTTTCTAGCGACAAGACATTTTGGATACAACAAGACTTTGGAACTTATATCAAAAGATTTTTGGTGGCCTCAAATGTAGAAGGCAGTCCAAGACTTTATACAATCATGTGATATGTACTTAAGATCAAAGGCTCCTCGTCATGGACCTTTTGGACTTCTTCAGCCATTACCTATTCCAGAACAACTATGGTTTTCTGTTTCTATGGATTTCATCACAGATCTTTCAAGTTCAAGATCTTATGACTCTACATTTATGATAGTAGATTGATTCACCAAGATGGCATCTTTTGTGCCATGCACAAAATCTATCACAAGTGAAGAAACAACTAAACTTTTCATTGATAATATCTATCATTATCATGAGTTATCTAAGGATATTATATCGGATAGGAAAATTCAATTTGTGCCAAGATTTTGGAGAATCCTTTTCAAGATCTTAAAAGTGGACATAAAGATATCTTCAGCTTTTCATCCTCAAACTGACGGACAAATAGAGCGCATGAATCAAGTCTTGGAGCAGTACTTAAGGTGTACCATCAACTACCAATAAGATGATTGGACAACTCTTCTGCCATTAGCAAAATTTACTTATAATAGTATGATATATTCTTCTATGCAACAAATATCTTTCTTTGCCAATTATGGTTACCATCCATGACTTGATGCTTTTGACTTTTCAATAGTTGATAATCTAATGGCAAAAGATTTGGCAAATCATTTGTCAAAGCTATATGTAATAATGAAGGTGCAAATAAAAAAAGCTCAAGAACGACAAAAAATAAATGTAGATGCATATCACAAGGAACAACCACAATTCAATGTAAGGAACAAGGTATGATTACTTTGTCACAATATCAAGACTACTTGTCTTTGTAATAAGTTGGACTATTGTAAGCTTGAATCTTTTCTTATTTCTAAACAAATCAATCTAATTGCATATCAATTATATCTATCGAAGTCCATGAAGATCCATCATGTATTCCACGTATCACTATTTGAGCCATACAAGATAGTAGATATAGAAGAAAGAAGACAAATGCCATCGCCTCCTATAGAAGTGGACAACAATGAAGAATTCAAGGTTGAAGAGATTTTAAATTCAAGGGGGCGTAGAAATTAACTAGAATATCTTGTGCATTGGCGCGGATACAATATTAGTAAATGCACATGGGAGCCATCTAAGAATCTAGCAAATGCATCAATAAAAGTCAATACATTTCATCGACGATATCCATCAAAACTAAAATAAAAAAAATCAAGAAAAATCTTTACTATAAAACAAAGTAGGTTTTATAGAGGTTTCATCCTACCTTGTATCATTGTTTGTTATTTCCTTAGATTTGTTTATACTAAAGAGATGGAGGATCAACAACCAATAAATTCAGCTCAAGAGCCATCATTTGCTGATTTATCAGACGAGATATTATGACTATCACAACCTTCAAGACAATAAAATAGAGATGAAGACCCTCAAGAACGACATGTCCTTCCTTGGATTGATGGCAAAATACAACGTATTTGATATCACGACCTTGGAAGAGACTCCAGATATTTGGTGATACTTTTAGAGGTAAGAACTACTCCTGATGGTATTCCTAATATTTTCTTTGAAGTGAGTTATGAAGGCCTCAACAATGATTAAATAACAGGGTGGTCTTCTTGCCCTAGTATGGAACATTATCGATGGCTGAAAGGACCTATCAATTACTTTTGAAGGGAACAAAGATCAGAGTATGTGGCAAGCTCAATTCGACGTATGATCGACTTCCTCAACATGTAATCACCGCTCCTTGTGGAATTCATCTCTAGAAGAGGGGATAATATCACAGACATAAGATTTACTCTAATAATTATCTAATTAATATAAACCAATAGAAGTAGATAAAATAAGTTGATTTGATAATATTTGATAGAGAAGCTTCCTAGAAGCTTTATAGATGCAAAATCACCTTTATATATGTCTATAGGTGATTGGTAGGTTAAAAACTTGGTCAATAAGCTAGCCACATGGCGAACATGTTGATTGCTTGTAGAACAAGCTAGCCATGTATCACACATGTTGGTAGCTTACGGAACAAGCCAAGTACGTGGCGCACATGTGGAAAACTTATCATGCAAGTTTGACATGTGTCTTGCTGTAGAATGGGTAGGAATTTTAGGATTTACAATACATAGTTTGTAGGATTAAGAATAGGCAGGAAGCCAATGAATGGCCAGTTTAGAAGGCAGAATGGATGAGGAAGTTAAGAAAAGTAATTATCATTGATTGTGAAGCAGTTAACATAGATGGGGCAAGTATAAATCGATTTGGTATGGGGGAGTCGGGGCCAAACTGTGATAGTCCTGAGCCGGGATAAGCTTGGTGCTTCCTCTCTCTCTTTTCTTTTGTTAGACTATAGCGGAGGATTCGGATTCTATTCCGAATGGTTATACCATGTCAATGATGAAGTACAATAATAAAATAGAAAATTTATATATATGTGGATGAGTAAGTAATTATAATTATTTGTTACGTGAAGTTCTTTGCAGTGAATTGGAGGTTGAAGACCGACTATGTCAATGAAGTTTGGTTGTGGATGTGAGTGTCATGCCGTATTGACTGTGAGAGTTGAGTGGTGGAGAATATTGGAGTAACAATTTGTTTTGAGAGATGTTGTAGGTGAGGAATTATTTCTAGTGATTGGAGAAAGAAGCGGGTGTATGCAGTCTGTGGAAATGATATAACATTGCCAATTGTTGTTATGAATTCGGAAGAAGACAGAAGTTTACAGTAGGATTATTGGTGGAGGATTGTGTCATGAAGTATCTTTAGTTGCAGAATAGCAGAACCAGTAGAGTGGATGGCAATATTTTAGAGAAAAGCGTGTACGTGTGCATTGGATTCTAATGTTCAATAGGTAGTTAGTTATATGACTCTAATAATTTAACTCAATGCAGATAGTCTCTCCTTATGCTCGAATCCCCTTTTACAAATTTACTCTAGGCAGTATTGGTAGAGTAAGTGAGACGAATGAGAATAACACTTGTAAATTAGACACGTGTAGGAGGTCCTATAGAATATTGCCAGGTAGTTCTTAGTTAGATAGTATTTATAGAAATAAGAGTGAAGCCTTCTTTATTCTTGTCAACTCCTTTCTTACTTCTAGTCCGGATTCAAGAGTCTATAATTTTCTTGTCTTATGGCAATAGCCATTCTAGATTCTTTTAAGATACATACTTCATTACTTCTATTTTGTTATTCTTCTTAATAGAAATTTCATATGTTTATTTACTTTCATTGAGTTCTTGTCCTTGACACGTAAAGAGCCTTGAGTTAATCTTTCAAAGAAATATGATGGTATGCATTCAAAGTTTTGAAGGTTTGTCAACCAAATTTGATTGATAACAGTTCTACAATCTGATATTTATCCAATAGAAGAATCATAGGTTGGATTAGTTGGTATCTTGCTTATGGCTTAAGTACTATTATAGTTTGTTGCCTTGTTTGAAAAAAAATCACCAATTTTGAGCAGTTTTAAAATTTTCATAAAAGCATTTGAGGAAGCATTTAAAGAACATGACAAGGCTTGTTGAACAACATCTAAGATTTGAGCATTGCGTCAAAAGACGTATTCTACATCAATCTATATATCTAATTTTAGGCAATCTATATTGGCAAGTATTTTGAATTCATATTTAGAAGTAGAAGATATATAACTTAATGTAATGCATTTTAAACCTTTTAGTTCACAAAAAAAGAAGAGTCAAATGGAAGAAGTTTTATGCTTGTATTATAATAAGAAAGGCCACAAGATTAGCAATTATTTGAAGAAATAAAATCAATATATCACCAAAATCACAAATACAATTATTTAGAAAAACAAAGATATTCAACCACAGTAGAGACCGTGCAATTAGACATTTCAATATAATAAAATTATTCAGGTTCCTCTCTTTTTGCTCAATGTGCTTATAATTTTATAATTCTTTTATGTTTTGGCCTTCAAAAGCTTCAAACAATTACCTTGTTGGATTTGAGGGTGTCTACTTGTTTCATAAATGAGACATTTGCTAAGCTTCATAAAATTTCTTTAGTATAGAAATTCAAACCTATTCATGTAGAAGTAATAAATGAACAACCTTTATCCTTTAGTAGTGTCATCCATGAAACCATTCCTATAAAAGTATCGTTTGAAGATTATAGCAGTGAAATTGTATTCAATGTTATTAGAACTCCTTCAAATCCTATTATTCTTGGACTTTCTTAATTAGAAAAATATAATCCATGTATAAATTGAAGGTTACAGAGAATATCATTTCTAATAGAAATCCTTGTAAGAAAACTTTGTAAAAAGTCATGAGTTAATAAATCTTTATTTGTTGGAGAAAGGACTTTTATAAGATTGGCCAAATAAGCTACATTATTTGTTATTTATGCAACTCCAACTAAAAAAGATATGATTTCATGAACAAGTATTCTAAAGCAGTATAGCAAATTTTAAGATGTTTTTCAGAAGAAGAATATTGATATATTACTAAAGCACTGACTATACGATTATGCTATAAATCTTCAAGAAAGAACACAATTATCTTTTGGCCCAATTTATAATCTTTTTCAAAATGAGCTTGTGGTGTTGAAAGATTACATTGATAAAAACCTTGCAAAAAACTTCATTAGGTACTTAAAGTTTCCAATAGCTGCACCTATATTTTTTGTGAAGAAGAAAGATGGTTCTTTATATATGTGCATTGATTATTAAAGATTGAATAAGATAACAATAAAGAATTATTATCCACTACCATTAATCTCAAGACTTTTGGAACAACTTTGCCAAGCCAAGACCTATATTAAGATAGATCTTTGTAGAGCATACAACTTGGTATGAATCAAGGAGGGAGACAAATGGAAGACTATATTTTGGACAAGGTATAGATATTTTGAATATAATATCATGTTCTTTGGACTAACAAATATACCTGCTATCTTTTAGCATTTAATGAATGACAACTTTTGAAAGCATCTAAACAAATTTGTGGTGATTTATTTTAATAACATCTTAATCTACTCAAAAAATTTGAAAAAACATGAGAGGCATGTCAAGTTGGTATTACAAAAGCTGTATGATATAGGTTTGTATGCCAAGCTAAAGAAATGTGTATTTCATCAACCAAAAATGGAATTTTTGGCATACAACATATTTATTGAGGGTTTAATGATGGATCCCAAGAAAGTGGAGGCAATTATGTAATGGGCCATTCCGAAGACTGTGAAAGATATACAATGTTTTCTTGGATTTGTTAGCTTCTATCAGATCTTTATTAAAAATTATTCTCAAGTTGCTATCCCTTCTTACTCAATTGACAAGCAAAGACAAGTTAAAATGGGAGCCTTAAATAGAGAAGACGTTCCAAGACCTCAAGGCAGCGTTTATTATAGCCCCAATCTTGGTGCATTCAAATTTTATAAAAGTATTTTATATGGAAATCAATTCTTCAAATTTTGTATTAAGAGCCATACTTTTACAAATGGATATAGACAATAAATTCCATCCTATTATATTTTATTTTCAAAAAAAATTTATTATCAAAATTAATTATAAAATCCATCATAAGGAATTTTTTGCTATTGTAGATTTTTTTTAAGAATGGCATCATTTTTATGAAGGAACAATACATTTTGTGATTGTATATACAAATCACAAAAATTTAAAATATTTTATATTTTTCATCATCAAGCTTGATAATAATCTAGATAATAACATATTTTTCATCATAATACCTTGTCCTTAATAATACATATCTGCAATTGAATCATCTTTCTCTAAAATGTGCTTAAATTTTGAATTTATAGATTTAATATATGCTATCCATCTTAACATAGCAATATCAAGAGTTGAATAACTTGTGATCATGTCTAGTATAGGTAGACAATCTGTTTTTATAATTATTGAAGCTCCAATCAAATATTCTTTTTTATTTTTCATAGTTGTTATTACATTCTATAATTCTCTTTTAATTTATACATATGTCCTTTGTCTAATATTCAAAATCTTTGTTCCAAATCTTATTACATATCTATTCTCTTGTTCATCATCTTGTCCAATTGTCCAACCTATTCTAATTGGACTTGCATCAACTATTAATATCATTAGCCTTCTATATTCATAATTCACTTTTTTCAAAGTTGGAGGTGAAAAAAAAAGTTTCTTTAATTTTTCTATAGATTTTCTTTGTTCTTCTTTCTATTGAAATCTTTTATTCTTTCTTAGTAACTCATATAATGGATTTGCTATATGTACAAAATGAGATATCCATATATGATAGAAAATACAGGCTCCTAAAAATCTTTTAACTTCCATTATATTTGCACATTCTTTCATTTTTTTAATAATATCAATTTTTTCAATATTTGGCTAACGTCTATAAGATTCACATATGTGCCCAACATCAAGTATCTCATTTATTTCAAACATAAATTTTAATATCTAATAAAGTCAAATGTACTTCTTCCAACTGTAATAAAATCTTTTCACAATCCATAGTATGATTTGAAAAAAATCTTCTACAATCCTTTTAATCCAATATTTCATCTTTTTTCTCTTCTATATATTTTTTAATTGGAACATCATTTAAGAATGGTATAATTTTTTTTAATATAAAATCCCTCAGTACTTTATTTATTCCATTCATCATATGAGCTACTGAATTGGTAGCTCCTTGAGGCAATGTATACATCCTTACTAAATCCAATAGAGTCTTCATAGTAATTAAATCTCTACTTTGTAATGCCAATTGAAATTGATCATATCTTGAATAAAGATCATCTATTGAATAGATTGCTCTTCCAGCAAATGCTTCTGTAAATTCGTCTACAATTGAATTTGAACCCATATTTCTAATAGTCACTTTATTCACAAGCTGCATATCTTATATAAATCTGATGGTTCAACCTATACAAGGATAAGAAGCTAAAATGGAATGAAAGCATCATTTTTGATGGCCCTTCATTATTTTCAATTCTTTTTTATTTTTTTTCTATTAATGCTTTATATTGATTTATTATAATATGAACATGTATTGATAATCTACCTATTGAATCATTCCATCCAATAATTTGTCAAATATTGTCACGAACATATATTAAGTTATCACTTTCTAGAATTTTCTATTGTTTTTTAGAATCTTCTATAGCTTTCTAAAATCTTCTAGAATCTTCTAAAATCTTCTTTAATCTTCTAAGAATCTTCTATAGTCTTCAAGAATCTTCTAAAATCTTCTTCAATCTTCCAAAATCTTTCATAGATTTTTTAGAATCTTCCAAAATCTTCCTTCGATTTCTAGAATCTTCTAAGATACTCTTAGATGGTCCAATAGAACATAGGCCTTGTAATATAAATAAGAGGCAAGACCAAGGAGTACCTTAGTCTTGCTAACACAAGTCTTTGAGCAATCCAAAGTGTTGCCTTATTCTTGATATCAATCTAGTCTGTTATTCTTGATCTAATTCTTGTTCTTATCCATCCAATTCTTTGTTCTTGAAATTATTCTGTAATTTTTTTCTTATTTCTTTGTTAATCCGCTGTCGTACTGTAATTGCTTATAGTAAGTTAAATCCACTCAAAATGCATAATATGTTTATAAATTTAGATATGTGTCAGAATGGTTAGTAAAGTAAATTAAAGGGAGTTGGTGTAAGAAAATTTATTTTAGATTTTACTTAATTTGGTTATGGCTTTTAAATTGTATAGAACCTAAATATTTAGTATAAAGCCTTGAGTGGCAATTGGGATCCAAAGAAGAAGAATTAAACTATTAAGAGGCCTATTTGGAAGGATGAAGACAAAGTGAGGATGAATGAAGACAAGGGATGAAGTTCTTCATTCCTATTGGTCAATGGTCATGCCCAATAGGCTTTGAGGAGGCTGCCTGCAACAAGAATAAGGATTTTGGCAACTTCAAGAAAGCCATTTGGAAAATCAAACACTAGGATTAGAAAGCTTATTTTTTGGGCTACAATTTTGGTATAAAAATTGAGGGATTTGGAGTTTTTATGAGGGAGAAGTAGGCGCTTGAAATTAAGGGGTACAAATTGTACCTGTTGTCACTCTTTTGAGGATTGGAGGAGTTACACTAGAGCTTTTGGAGATCAAAAGATGCGGTTGGAGAGGTGATTTTAAAATCTATACCTAATATGGAAGAATTACTACATAAAGAGTTTTGAAGAAGGAGATATTGGGAATCAAAGACAGCACATCGAATTCTAAGGCAGTAAGTAGGCCGTTATGTTCATAGTGATGGGTTTTGCCATATCTTGAGTTTCTGGACGAATTATTATCTCAAAATTTGTAAGAAGGTATATTATTATGCTAAAAAGCTTTATATCAAAGTTTAATAGCATTTGGGCTTTTAAATTGTGAGATATGAAGAATTTAGTATACAGGTGTTTGTAAACAAGGGTTTGAAGCTACTACTAGGGTTTTGGCGATATCTAAAGATTGGTAATGATTCAATGGTTGAAACTTGTGGTGATAGTTGTAAAGAATACATTAGTACTTCATGTGAATTTGGAATAGTTTTAGACAATTGGATTAAAAATTATATATTTTTGAAATTTGAAAAAATTTCCCTTCCTACGGGGGAATGAGGGTTTAGAGTATTTTATTATATGTTGGGTGTCTTGTAAAATAAAACTCATGTATTGGGTGTAATAGCCCTATGGTTGAGACTTTATATAAATTTGGAGATTTTTATTATACTTGGATCTTGGTTGAATAATTAGTGGCAGCCAGAAGCCCAGTACTTTCTTGAGGCAAATTCTCTCTACCACGACATTATTAGTGCTTCCATTGAGAGAGCCTTGAGGCATTAATTACTCATTAAGCCAAGATGGGGGATCAAAATCTTGGGTTTGAATTATTAGGGAGAATAAGTGCTTATGATTAATTTCAAGCATTTGCTCAATTTATGGATGAGAGGCAACAGGCTCAAGAAGATGACAAGAGCACCACAAAGGCCTTACAAGTAATAGTAGACAAGATTGGGAGGTTTGATGGAAGAAATATCACCAAATTTTTGAGGATATATAGATGTAAAATGGAAGTACATCAAGTTTTAGAAGTGAGAATGATCACTACTTTTGATCTACTAATGATACCAAAAATTAAAGAGACGGTGCGTAAACTGCATGAAAGGATTACATCATAGAATAAATTTGAGGAATTATTATTTTTTAAAACATCCTCTCTGAGTCTTCTTTAAAACAAAGTTTGGTCAATTATCAAGACAAGAGAACGAGTTGATGGAAACTAGGAAGAATGAGCTATTCTTACAAGCAACTGATAAAGATTTGGAGGACAAGCTGCTCTTTCATCTAGCAGATAGGACAACTGAGAGTGGATTTATAAATAATTGGAAGCTAGTAAAGGAAACAGTAGGACTTATCGCTAAACAACAAAAGATGAAGATTAAAGGCTGTTTATCAAGGTTGGAATCAATACCTACATCTAAAAATCTAGTACTATCTCAAAAGGTGATTAAGACTATCAAGGATGACACTCTTGAGGAGTTAATCAAGGGCATACGAGATCTAAAGGTAGAAATGACTGAGTTGAAGAGATCTCAAATGGTAAGCCCAACTAATATATCAGAAGGCTTGAAGGGATTTGTAGAGAGATGCATATGGTGTGACAGTCCAAACCACAAGCGAGGTGAATGTGATACTTATAAGACTGCAATCAAAGAAGGTATTATATATTTTAAAGAGGGCAGGATAAGGCTAACAAGTATTGATGAATCTTTGAGGATTAATTTTGGAAAGGGAAGTATATAGAAGTTGGTAGAAGAACAGACAAGCAAAGGTGGTACCATGCATAAAAAAGAAACAAAGTCTTATTCTATTATAATTGAGCAAAAAGCTGTTAAGGTTGTTTCTTCTACAACTACAAAAGTCATGGTTAAGGGGGCTAAAGCTATCAAAAAAATGACTCAATGGGATGATTCAGTTGATGCTATGAGCATCAAAGCAATTTTAAATGAGAACCAACAAAGTGATGACTTAAATGATATTATAATTGAAGAAAAGAAGGATACAGCTATTCACAAGGAAGATGTTGTTGAGCTTGTAAGCAAGAAGAAGTCTCCAAAGAATAAAGAAGTTTCTCAAGAGACAAACGCAGAGAAGATACCTTCTTTTGTTTATGCTAATCATACACCATCATCAAAAGAGTGGAGAAAGAAGGGCAAAGAGAAGGAGCAAGATGACACAAATAAATTCAATGCAAACAATGAACAAGGTGACTTATGTGGAGCTTATCTAATTGTGAAGATTAAGATTGGAGATGTGGAGGAGGAGAAAAACTTCTTTGTACAAAACTTTGCTATATATCCGATAATACTTGGTCAACTTTATATTATAGTTGTTAAGATAGAGACTAAAGTCTTGGATGATAATCGCATTATTCTAGGATTTGTAGTTGTAATGGAAAGAAGACTGTGTAAATTCTTATTGTAAAGCCTATTCATGAAAGGCATAGAGAGTAATTAAGAGAGATGCCTTTAGAGCCAAGAAACACTTTTTTAGGTTTCTAAAGGGCACCCATGTAGGATGGAGGTACATAGGTATAAAATAGATTATCTCCAAACTCCAACATAGAAAGTTTTGATTCTAGATTTTAATTTTGATTAGTAGTGGATTAGTGAGTTTTCAAAAGATTGAAGATTTGAATCTTGTAAATAGAAGAAGGATACAAGAACAAGAACAAAATTTTTAAAAAAATGGGTTTAGTTTCAAATGATGAAGTTGTAGTAGGAATAATAGAAGAAGTAGGTTTAGAAGATGGTTTGATATAAGTTTTGGAAAGCCTAGTTGTAAGTATGGATGAAGATGTTGTAATGGAGATACACTCAAGAATAGTAGTTAAGGAACCAAGTTCAAGAAAGAAGCAAAAAATTAGGCATTAGTTTAATCAAAAATTGTTAGTAAAACTAAAGATTAGAGGGGGTGATTTCTTAGCACATACTAGAGGATGTGTAGGTTTAGAGGGAGTGGATGTCGTACTGTAATTGCTTATAGTATGTAAAATCCACTCAAAATGTATAATATGTTGATAGATTTAGATACGAGTTAGAATGATTAGTAAAGTAAATTAAAGGGGGTTGGTGTAAGAAAATTTATTTTAGATTTTTACTTAGTTTGGTTATGGGATTTAAATTACATAGATCTAAATGTTTAGTATGAAGCCTTGAAAGAAGGTGGGAGCCTAAAGATGAAAATTTAAGCTAATAGGAGGCTATTTGGGATGGATGAAATCAAGGCATGGTCGGATGAAGGCAAGGAATGGAGAACTTCATCCCTATTGGTTGAATACCATGTCCAATGGGCTTTGAGGAGGCTGCCCGCGACCTTAATAAGGGTTTTGGAAACTTTAAGGAGGCCATTCAAAAATCAGAGACTAGGGTTAGAAAGCTTATTTTTTGGGCTACAATTTTGGTGTAAAAATTGAGGGATTTGGAGTTTTTATGAGGTAAGAGTAGGCGCTTGAAGTTAAGGTGTACAAATTGTACCTACTACCACTCTTTTGAAGTTTGAAGGAATTATATGAGAGCTTTTGGAAATCAAGAGATGCAACTAGAGAGGTGATTTCAAGTTCTATATCTAATGAGGAAGAATTACTGCATTAAGAGTTTTGAAGAAGGAGATATTAGGAGTCAAAGACAGCAGATCGAATTCCAAGGTAGTAAGTAGACCGTTTTATTGATAGTGATGGAGTTTGCTATATTTTGAGTTTTTGGATGAATTTTAGTCTCAAACTTTCTTAGAAAGTGTATTATTATGCTAAAAAGCTATACATCAAAGTTTAATAGCATTTGGACTTTTAGATTATGAGATATAAAGAATTTAGTACACGGGTGTTTATAAACAAGGGTTTGAAGCTATTACTAGGGTTTTGGCGATATCTAAAGATCGGTAATTAATCGATAGTTAAAATTGATAGCAATAATTGTATAGAATACATTAGTACTTTTTGTAAATTTAGAGTAGATTTAGACAGTTGGATTAAAAGTTATGGATTGTTGAAGTTTGGAAAAATTTCCCTTCCTACGGGAGAATGAGGGTTTAGAGTATTTCTTATGTTTTGAGTGGTTTGATGAAATAAGACTTGTATATTGGGTGTAATAGCCCTATGAAAGAGACTTTATACAAATTTGGGGGTTTTTATTATACTTGGATCTTGGTTGAGTAATTAGTGGCAACCAAAAGCCTAGTGCTTTCTTGAGGCAAATTCTCTCTACCACAACACCGCTATCTCGTATCCTTGATAATTTGACAAGATTGTTTATATAATCATATCAGAGCTTTATTCTCTTAGTAGAGAGTGGATTATTCCTCTTCAAGATATTATTGTGTTCTAAAAGAGTGCAGACTACCCCCCTCTAGACTAATATGCTTATTTATTGCAGTTGATTTTTTCTTAGAAAAGAGTGGATTATCCCTTTTTTAAGATATATCACTGCATTTTAGAAGTTGCAGATTACCTTCATCTAAATTAATTATTTAGAAGTATTTTTTTTTAGTATAAAAAATACTACACTAATAATTTATTGATTTCCTCTTTCTCAATATGAAAATAGATCAGATTAATGGAGGTGCATCATTACAAACAAAGAATAGAGTGGTAATTTTTATAGATCTTTGAGCTCTTTTGGATAATATACAAGAAGAAATGGCATTTCTTTGCAATCCAAAAAAAAAATCACAAATAGAGCAAGTATCTGAAGAAACTAAGCAAAAAATTTATAATTTACAATAAAAGATTATTCGATTGAGGGAAGCAAGCGGTAGACAAATTATGCACATAACTCCTCTAAAAGCTTTAAAGGTTGTTATAAAGGAGCCAAAAGCTAGTATATCTGATAAATTTAATGGAACAAGATCGAATTTATGAAGATTTGTGTAATAAGTACAACTTTCCCTATGACTATATTCTTCTCGTTACCCAGATGGATTCACTCAAGTCGCTTTTGTAGGCATCTTTTTATCAAGAAGTGCTCAATCATAGTTTGCTCCATTATTAGAAAAGAATTCTTCAATGTTATATAATTTGGAGACTTTTATAGAAAGATTTACTATTGTAGTTAGAGATAATGATCAAGAGAGGGTGATTGAATGGAAGATTTAAAATCTATGACAAGGACAACGTTCAACTGCAATTTATGCCACAAAATTTCAACAACTTAGTTGTGATCTCGATTGAAATGATAAGGCATTTATGACTCAATTTTATTATGGCTTGAACGATGATGTAAAGAATCTATTGATTACAATGCCAAGAGTTGAAAGTTTAGAAAAATTCATAGCTTAAGCCATTACTTGTGACAATCGCCTATTTGAGCTACGACAAGAGAGGCAATCAATTTTCAGTAATGCCTATCAAGGTACGTCTTCAAGAATATTGGAGAAGCTATTAATACATCTTTAATCTATGCAAATTGATGCGACTCAATTCAAGTCATTAACACCAACAAAAAAAGACTAAACATTGGTAAGAAAATCTATGTCTATATTATGGAAGATCCAATCACAAGGCAGCAAATTGTCCAAATAAGTCTAGAGAATTCAAGACACAAGATATAACATTTGAATTAGAAAGGTCAAAAAATAAAGACGTTCAATTATAGTAGGGATCTTGTAGTTAGACACCTCCAAATCTAAAGCATCAAAAAAAAGTCTCTTCTTACTTTTAAACCCAATATCTTAAATATATAAGAACCTTAAAACAAGAGATTTTTGCTAAAGTTCTTTTAGGTACTGGAGCCCCAAGATACTTTATGGATAAGGATTTTGCAACCAAGCACAATCTAGTATTTATAAAGAAGATCCATCCTACATCCGTTAAAATCATTGATGGACGAAACCTTCCATGATGAGATGTTATCAAAGAAACCCAACCATTGGAAGTGATACTAAGAGATCAAGTATCACAAATTATTTTCAACATCATTCAATGTCTGGTAAATCCTATTATTATTGGACTCCCTTGGTTTAAGCTACATAATCCTGATATTGATTGGAATTTGTAAAAGATTTCTTCAAGATCTAAATATCAAAAGAAGAAATGAAGTACTATTCTATTCTTTAGAGCTAAAGTATTTATTTAGGCAATTAAAAAAAAAGTTGCATTTGCATTATATGCTATCTTAATGAAAGATCCAAAAGAGCAATTGAAGCAAGATATTCCTAATCAATATCATGACCTTGAAGATGTATTTGAAAAGAAAAAAGCAGATATATTATCAGAAAAGTCTCCTTATGACTATGCAATTGAATTATAAGATGGAGCTTAACCTCTATTTGGTCCAATTTATAATCTGTCATAAATAGAGTTTATAACCTTATGGGAATATATTAATGAAAATTTAGCCAAGAATTTTATTAGACATTTAAAATCACCTGCGGGAGCTCCTATCTTGTTTGTGAAGAAGAAAGATGGTTCTTTACATATGTATATTGACTATTGAGGTCTGAACAAGGTAACTATAAAAAATTACTATCCAGTACCATTAATCTTAGGATTATTAGATCAATTATGATAGGCAAAGATCTTTACAAAGATTGATTTAAGAGGCGCCTAAAACCTAGTCAAAATTAAAGAAGGAGATCAATAAAAGACAACATTTCATACAAGATATGGATATTTCGAGTATAACGTTATGTCTTTTGGACTTACAAATGTACTTGTAATCTTTCAACACATGATGGATGATATCTTACAAGAATACTTAAATGACTTTGTAGTCATCTATTTAGACGATATCTTGATCTTTTCTAAAACAAACAAGAACACAAACATCATATACATAAGGTATTGAAAAAACTACAAGAAAGTGGATTGTATGCCAAAGTGAAAAAGTATTCTTTCTATCAACCATCAATCAAGTTTTAAGAATATATTACTTCTAAAAATGGAATTTTCATGGATCCAAAGAAGATACAAACTATCATAGAATAGAAACAACCGTCATCAATCAGAAATGTACAATGTTTCTTGGAATTTACAAATTTTTACAAAATCTTCATCAAAGACTATTCTAAGATTGCGGCTCTATTAACGTGGCTCATAAGTAAGGACAAATTTATTTGGAATGATAAGGCTGAAGAAACATTCAAGAAGCTAAAAGAATCTTTCACTTTAGCTCTTATACTTATCCATGCAAATTCAATAAAACCATTCATTTTGGAAATAGATGCCTTAGATTTTAGACTTGAATTTATATTCTTTTAAATTGGTGATGATGGTCAACTATATCCAATAGCATTCCACTTTCAAAAAATTTCAGCTGCAGAGATTAATTACAAGATCTATAATAAAGAACTATTGACAATTATTGATGCTTTTGAAAAATGGTGCCATTTGCTAGAAGGAGCTCAATACAAGATCATAGTACATATCGACCACAAAAATTTGGAATATTTTATAAATGCATGAGTTTTGAATTGCCAACAAGCATGATGAAACATGTCATTATCTCGATTTGATTTTGTAATTATATATTGTTTGAGAAAACTTCAAGGGAAACCAGATGTCTTTTTTTGAAGATCATATCTAGTGCCATGAATAGGAGACATTGTATTGGATTAACAAAAATCAGTCATATTGAAGCCGTTGTCGTGTTGTGATTTGGCTACCATGTGAAAAAATTATACATGTATATTTAATATATAATTTATTATATAATTACATGAAAGCCATAATAGTGGACTTTTATTGGTTATAAGATGAGATTAGGTTACTAGTTTAGAAGGGATCTATTAAAAAGATTATTATTGAGGTTTAAACAACCTTATTTCTTCTTTTGATAGTAATTTTGAGGTTGATTTTATATTGATAGTAACTTTTGTATATCTTAAGTCACCTTTGTTAGACATTGGTGATCCTTAAAATCTTAGTTTACTTCTTTTATTTGGTGCTTAAAGCACCAAGTATGTAAATCTTATAAGAAGAAGGGTTAGAAAAGGATTTTTAGTGTAAAAAGAGTAGTTTGGCCATCTATGTGGATGAAAAGAGGTGGATGATAGAAATCTCTATTCTAATTGGTCAAAAATCATGCCTAATGGGCTTCAAGGAGGCTGCCCGAGGGTTTATTAGGAGTTAGGGTTTGTTTTTCGAGAGAAGTCGAACATCAGAGGCTAGGATCATAAGGTTTAGGTTTTTGGATCTGATTTAGGTGCAAACTTTGTGTGATTTGCACTTTTTATGAAGAAGTTATAGGCGCTCAAATTTAAGGTGTTGATTTTGAACCTACTGTCATTCTTTTGTATTTAACTTGTGCATATAGAGAGAAATCAAGGATCAGCGACTAGGGTTGGAGAGAGCGCTTTTTTGGCTACATTTTTTATGCATAACTTGATAAAATCCAAGCTAAGGTGAAGGAGATATTGGGAGTTGAAGTCAATACTTACAAACTTAAGGGCAATAAGCGACCTACTTACATAGTGGTTACATTTTGAGATATATCTTAAACAATTTGATAGATTTTTGGCTCAAAATTTTCATGAGTACATGTGTTTATGTCACAAGACTATATGTAAAAATTTTATGGCATTAAATTTTTGGATTTTTGAGATATAAGGAAAATAGTCCTTGGGTGTCTCTAAGCTAGGGTTTTAAGCACTTGCTAGGGGTTTTGAGATATCAAACGATCAAAAACAAATTTACGGTTGATATTTTCTTGTAATAAAACTTAAGAGGATTTTCTACACTTTGGACTAAATTTTATAGAAACTAAATGGTTGGATCAAGAGTTATTGAACTCTAAATTTCAGCAAGAAATAAGTCCTTGCGGGTGAACAAAGTTTTGAAGGATTTTTGTGGAAATTTGAACCCTTTCTGTACAAACTTACTTAAATACAAGAGGATTTATATATATAACTTCTCTTTTATAAGATTTTTATATTATTTTTCCTTTTTATTAAGGATAAATCACGTGTTGGATTTTTGCCATCAAGTTTCAAATAAACTCTCCATAGCTAGGTATCCAGTGTATTTCCAGATAGAAGACCATGTCATATGACATCGTCTAATTTATAGTTGAAGACATTGACAATATCTATATATACAAATATATCTTTCAAGACACAAATCCAGAAAGTAATAAAGATAGATCTATTTATAGAAAGTATTCAGCATTGTCTAAAAAATATACATGTAGAAGAAGACAACAATTTCAAATTTGAAGATGGATTGTTATATTTCAAGGATCTCTTATATATTCTTCTAGGCCCTACAAGACTTGAAATTCTTCAAGTATGACATGACTTTCTAGCAATTGGACATTTTGGCTTCAATAAGACTTTGGAATTAATATCAAGAGACTATTGGTGGCCTCAAATGTGAAAATTGGTGAAAGAAGTCATCCAATCATACAAAATTTGTGCTTGAGCACAGATCCCAAGACACCAACCATATCTACTTCTTCAATCCCTTCCAATTTCTAAGGGCCCATGGCAATTGTTATCTATGGACTTCATTACAGACCTCCTAATTTTGAATAGAAAAGTCTCAATTTTTGTAGTGGTAGACCGTCTTACTAAGATGGTATATTTTATCTCATATAATAAGATTATTTTTAGAAAAGAAATAGCCAAGCTTTTTATTGATAATATTTATTGAATACATGGCCTTCCAAATGATATTATTTCAGATCAAAGACCATAATTTGTATCAAATTTTTGGAGAGGACTATTTCAACTTTTGAAGGTCAAGATCAACCTTTCATGAACTTATCATCTTCAGACCAATGATCAAATAGAACAATTGAATTAGATCTTGAAATAATATCTTTGCTGTAGTATAAATTATCAAAAAGATGATTGGACGGATCTTCTATCCTTAGTTGAGTTTGTATACAATAACTCCAAACATTCTTTGACAAAGCAAATTCCATTCTTCTCAAACTATGGATACCACCTGAGAGCAAATCTATTCCAAATTGAAGATGTGGGAAGCCTTGCTCTAAAAAATCAAGCTATCTATTTAAAAGCCATCCATGAAGAACTAAAATTCCAATTGTAAATGACTCAAGATTGATATAAAGACTATGCAGACATTCATCATAAGAACCAACTAAAATTCAAGGTAGAAGATCGTATCTAGCTATTTTGACAAAATATACAAATAAGTCAACAATCATAAAAATTAGACTATCAAAGACTTGGATCTTTTACAATTCTATATCAAATAAATCTAGTAAGTTTGCGTCTTGAACTACCAAGTGGCATGTATATTTATTCAATTTTTCATGTCTTACTTTTAGAAACCTATTTTAAATTAAATATTGTTGAAAGAACTATTCCACCACCAATCCTAATTGAAGTCAATCAAGAACTTGAATACGAAGTGGATGAAATATTGGATTCACGTATAAGATATGGATGATTGGAATATTTCATCTATTAAAAGGATTATAGAGTTAGCAAAAAAATATAAGAACCTTCAGATAACTTCAAGAATGCACCTAAAAAAGTTTGCAAATTCCATCAATAATATCCTAATAAATCTAGATTCAATTGCCATTGAAGATTTTGTGGACAGCAACACCTCTTGGCTTCTAAATGACGCTTTCTATCAACAAGAAAAGACTAATATAAAAAAGACAAAGCCATGCCAAGACCTACACTTGTATTTTTTCTAAGATAGAATAGATTGTGTTAGAAGCTTATTAATTATCATATCAAATCTTTGTGTTTTAAGGGAATTGCAAGAATAAGAGTCAGAAAACTTTTTTGCCATACAAGCGGCTAGGGAACTATTACAACTTTTATAATTTGTTGGATATAAAGAATATGAAGAAGGCAAAGAGAGAACATTCTAATATCAAGTAAAGCCACGTTTGGAGTCTTTGGAGATATAGCCTCATCACAAAAATCGTGATTCAAATGCCCAAGCTTTGGTAATATCCTTCGAAGTTGAAAAGATGACTACAGGTAGACTAGAAATTATGTTTGGAGGATGTTTTGAAGGTTGAAATGAAGAGAAAATTTTTGGATGGGATGTTGGCTTAACATAGGTTATATCTGGAGGTCATTGATGCCATCTCAAGGGTCATATTGAACCAATAACCAATGAATATAAGATGGAATATGTTGCCTCTTTATTTTGACAAATTCTAGATTTCTTATATATGTGATTTGATCATCAAATGGCTTTGGCTCCTTGTAAAACTCGTCACTTTGAGAGAAGGTGATATTACAGATATATTTTACGTTATCACTTTTTAGAACTTTCTGTAGTTTTTTAGAATCATCTATAGCTTTTTAAAATCTTCTAAAATCTTCTAAAATCTTTTTTAGTCTTCTAAAAATTTTCTATAGTCTACAAGAATCTTCTAAAATCTTCTTCAATCTTCTAGAATCTCTTGTAGATTTTTTAAAATCTTTCACAATCTTCCTCAAGCTTCTAAAATCTTCTAAGATATTCTTAGAAGGTCTAATAGGACATAGGCCTTGTAGTATAAATAAGAGGCAATATCAAGGAGCATCTCAATCTTGCCAACACAAGTCTTAGAGCAATCCAAAGTATTGCCTTCTTCTTAATATTAATCTAGTCCCTTATCGTTGATCTAATTCTTGTTCTTGTCCATCCAATTCTTTGCTCTTGAAATTATCATGTAATTTTCTCCTTATTTCTTTGTTAATCTGCTATCTTGCATCCTTGACAAATATTATTATCAATACATTTTAAATCATTTGCAATAAATTTTTCTTTTTCAGCATAATTTGTTGCACTTATCTACAAAGAACAAGATTTTTTTGGAAGTTCAAGATTTATACTTAAATATTTGTCTCGATTTGCTTCCACTCAATATGTTGATGCTTCTTTACTTGAGATTGTATACACTTTAAAAGCATCTCTTGTAAATACCTTCATTCTTCCTTTATTAAAATTTATTTCTAATTTTTTTCCACTTTCTTTCAAATATATAATACCATCTTTAAAAAAAATAATTCTTTTGCATAGCACCTCTGTAAAATCTTCACACTTCTTTCTTGAATGTTCTATGCTATTATACCATATGCACCTATGTACTACACCTTCCATTGGTCCTGATTTTTATTTTGATGATACCCTTGATGATTGACCCTTCTCTTTAAGTTTTACAAATTTAATTCATAAATCTCTCATCTCACATATGATTTCATCTATATTCATTTCTTCTTTCTTTGATATAGATATTGAAGGTTGAATCATAGATGTAGGATGGTTAGTAGGCAATTTTACCTTAGATGCTTGCAATAGTCTTTGAATACCTATTCTATCCTTTTTTCTTTCTCTTTTTATAAGCAATCATATTGCCTCTTCCACATCTTTCTAATTTGATGTCAATTCTTCTTCTTCTTTTTTATCTTCAAATAAAATTTTGAATTTTTTTTGCAACTCTCCATCAACTACTTGAAGAAAAAGTTCCACTTTATTTGGATCCAACAATTGCCTTTCTTTCTTTGATAAATGAGAATATTGTCTTTCAAACTCTTTTAATAATTCTATTGCTTGAAGATCTTTCTTAGGCCTTTTAATCCATTCAAAATATGACTTCTTTGTAATTTGATCATTGTCTTCTAAAAAATATTCATCTTTCAATGTTTGAAAAAATTTCTCCTATGAACCTCCAAAATGTCCTATAATAGACTTCACATGATTTCTTATCTCTGGTATAATAGCCAATTCAAATAATTGAACCATCTCCTTCTCAAAAACACACTTCAATTCCATTTCTTTTACATATTTTGTAATATTCTTCTCTTCAAATTAATCAAATTTGTCCATAACTGCTTGTAATATTTTGTTTGTTATACCTTCTTTGCGATCTTTAACTTGTTGTTATTATATGAATAAAGCAAATGCTTCAAACATATTTACAGAGTTAAAGTCAAAATACATATCTTGTCTTCCATTAACACTTGTACTTGTAACTCTACTTGAAGTACCACCTATAGCTCTTCCTTCCATTCTCTTGCCTTCCTTCTTTATAATTTAAATAAATAAAAAAATATGATTATCTTCCATCTCAAGCTTTTCACATAGGATTCACCAAATATGTCGTATGTTGTGAAGTCTTGTTTGAGAATGCACTAGGCACGTGACTGTAGAAGATAAAAGAAAAATAACATCAATAAGTTGTAACCTTTCTAATAGAATTATGTAAAATTTACAATTAAAGATTAACAAGTATGCTTCAACTATAAAAAAATTCAATTAGATTTTTAATTAGCTATAGAAGAGCACACAAATAAAAAAAATCCTAAAGAATTTATAAAGAAGTCATAACAAAATAATAAAGAAATCTTAAAGAAATATCAATATAAATCTAAAAGAAATATTAAAAGATTCTTTTTTAAATATTAAAAATAGAAATTATAATCAAACTTTAATCAAATTCAAATCAAATTTTAGTCAAATCCTAATCAAATTCTAATCAAATCTTAACCAAATTCTTGTTAAATTCTAATTAAATTCTAATCAAATCATAATCAAATCCTAATCAAATCCTATCAAACCTTAATCAAATCATAATAAAATATTAATCAAATTCTAATCAAATTTTAGTTAAATCCTAATCAAATCCTAATCAAATCCTAATCAAATCCTAATCAAATCCTAATCAAATCTTAATCAAATCTTAATTAAATCATAATCAAATTCTAATCAAATTCTAATTAAATTCTAATCAAATCTTAGTCAAATCCTAATCAAATCTTAATCAAATTCTAATCAAATTCTAATCAAATTTTAGTCAAATTTTAATCAAATCCTAATCAAATCCTAATCAAATCCTAATCAAATTCCAACCAAATTCTAATTAAATCCTAATTAAATCCTAATCAAACTTCAATCAAATCCTAATTAAATCCTAATTAAATTCTAATCAAATCCTAATCAAATCTTATTCAAATTCTAATTAAATTCTAATGAAATTTTAATTAAATCCTAATTAAATCTTAATTAAATTTTAATCAGATCCTAATCAAATTCTAATTATATCCTAGTCAAATCCTAAATCCTAATGAAATCTTAACCAAATCCTAAATATATCTTAATAAATGCTAATCAAATCTTAATCAAATTCTAATAAAATCGTAACAAATCCTAACAAACCTTAACCAAATCCTATATCAAATTGAAACCACAATGGCTGATGGTTTAATAATTGATCTTAGTCCAAATTTTTTATACTTTTCAATAATTAAATTGAAAACATACAAAAAAAATTGAGGGAGAACCAACGTACCAAACAGAAGTTAAGCTCAAATTTCTATTCGGGTATAGGTGTCACGGACATACACATAATTACCTATATAATTAAGTAGAACTACATAAAAATAGGTAAAAGTAGGTTAATTCTATAATATCTTCTAGAAAAACTTCCTGGAAGCTTCATAGACGCTGCTTTGACCGTATAGGTGTCCATAGTTGATTTCTTGGTTAGAAACTTGGTCAACAAGTTAACCATGTGCCACACATGTTAATAACTTGTTCTTCAAGTTAACTACGTGGCACACATGTAAAAAACTTGCCTTGCAAGCTAAGGCAAGTAGCCTTCAAAGTCAACACATATTGGAGGTCTTATAGAACATCGCCATGTAGCTTCTAGTTAGATAGTATATATAGAGACAAGAGTGAAGCCTTCTTCATTCTTGTCAACTCCTTTCTTGTTTCTAATCTAGTTTCAAGAGTCTCTAGTTGTCTTGTCTTTTGGCAATAGCCATTCCAGTTTCTATTGAATACATATTTTCTTATTTCTATTTTATAAGAGAAGTCTCACTTGTCCATTTGATTTCATCGAGTTCTTTTCCTTGAGAATAGGCCGCCCTCCTTCTCTAACCTTAATGTCAAACTTCAAGCACAAATATCTTTCTTTTGTACTACTCAATTGCACTCAAAATTCATATAGTGATAGAAATTCTAGTCAATTAATCATATAAGTAATTTTCACCTCAATCCAATTGGTAGATTGCTAAATATCTAAAAAATCCTTGTTGATCCTCAAATCCCAACTTCCAAGATCTCAATCCACTTGAACTTCAAAAACTTCTAATTAAATTGTTTGATTAAGCTCAAACTTATAATATATATTAATCACAATTACAATCACAAACTCTCAAATTTTTACCTATATATTTATAATTAAACTTATAAAATGCTCAAATTTATAAATCTTTCTTAACTTCATAAAATTCAGAGTCACTTAATACAACCTTTATTTTGCAAAGCTCATACAAAGCCAATTTTTCTCCAAATTAATAAAAATAAACATTCAAATAAAGCATCTTAAGTTTTCTCACTAATCCAATTCTTTGATCTATAAAAGAACCCTTGACTTGCTGTAGACATGTGGTTTTGTATCCTAGGATCTGAATTTGACCCAGGTTCACAACTAGTCCTATCCAGGTATCAACTCTAAGAATTTTGAGGTAAAATTTATTAAAACATATTCTTAATTTTTCTCTGAAAATATTTATATTATTTATTTTTCTATTCTACTTTATTTTATCTTATTTATAATCATATAAAATAAATAGAAGCCTCTGCTATAAAAAAGAAGCATTAGTATTTTTTAATTTTTATTACTTTCTTATCTATTATCTATAATTTTAAGATAATTTGCTAAAATATTTTTATTTGAACTCCTATATATTATAGTAATTCCTTTCTTCTTTCAGCTAATGGCTGTTTTATTACACGATAGTATATTCTTGATTTTTTACATATGTAAAATGATTTTTGAAGGTATGAACTCTCTTTAGAACTCGATGCTAAAAAAAGAAGTGATGTTAGGAACATACACTTTGGAGATTTATGAAACTTTCTAAAACATTCTAGAGATTCTTGAATTAATAAAAGTCACTTGAAAAGCTTTTTAGTTGGTGAAAGTAGCTTGAGAAGCTTTATAGTTAATAGAAGGAGGTCGAAAAGCTTCCAAGTTGGTAGAAGGAGCTCAAGAAGCTTCTCAATTGGTAGAAGTTGCTCAAGAAGCTTTTTAATTTGATGGAAGCTATTCAAAAAGAGTCTTAAAAAAGAATATATATACGAATCAAGGTTGACGGGTTCTTCAGCCTTGATAACGCATCTCTTGGAGTTTTAGCTCACCTTTTTTGATATTATTTATATACTCATTTGATTAATTCAAGTCTTTCTTGGTTTCTTCTTGAAACCTTATTCTGATTTAAGGCTTTTGATTTACAATCTTGTGTCTTTGACATCCTCAACCTCTAAAGCACGAATATACCTTCAAAAAGAGAAGTAATCTATTCTCTAATAAAAAAGATCCAACTTTGATATTTAAAACAATGGCAGTTTTGACAAACTGTCAAGGACATAAGAATATAGAATAAAAAATTTGAATTTGAAAAAGATTTTAATAAGAAATTGACAAGGACTTGAATTAAATAGATGAATACACAAAGAACATCTAGAAAGGTGAGCTAGAACTCCAAGAGATGCGTTATCAAGACTGAAGAACTATTCAGCCTCAACTCCTATATATAATCATATCTAGGATGCTTTGCAAGCTTCTTCTACCAATTATAAAGCTTCTCAAGCTATTTTTATCAATTAAGAATCTTTTCAACTAATTCTCATAAAGCCAAGAATCTCTAAAATATTCTAAAAGATTTTATGAACTTCCGCAGTGTATGTCTCTAATATTTAGCTAATAAAAAAAGAAATTTCTATCATCCTTCTCCATTCATCCATATGGATGGCCTAACTATTTTTTTTTATATAATATATGTTCTAAATATCAAATAAAAGAAATAATACAAGATTTCAAGAATCACCAATATCTAATAAAGGTGATTAAAAATATATAAAAATTATTAATAATATAAAAATAACTTCAAAATTACTATAAAAAAAATAAAATTATATAAATCTCAAAATAGCCTTTTAAAATATATTCTTTTTAAAATAATAATCTAACCATATTTTGTAATCAATAAAAATCCATTGATATGGCTCTCAATTAGATTTAAAATAAATTATATATCAAATATATATGTGCATTATTTTCACATCGTAGCCAAATCACAATACAAGAATGCAATGAAACTATACTACTTCAACAAGAAGTCAAGCAAAGAATTGAAATTTTATTATCAAAATAATAAAAAGGCATGGATAATTGAGCTCCTATTTTACTAATAGATAGAAGATTTGAAAAAAATATAAAAGTTGCACAGTACAAGATTCTACTCTTCTTTGATAATATACCATTCTATAGAACAAGTGATTTGGACCTTGAGTATATTGAGGTGTCATTGCTCATTCTTAATATAACATCAAAATTGTAACTAATAGATGTTGGTTATGACATAAGATATGTTGGTTATGATATAAGATATGTTGGTTATGACATAAGATGTTGAATATGTTGGTATAACATCATTATACTAAGTTACATAATACATTATCATTATGCATGTAAATTATATATTGAATATGTATATACATCAATAGTTATAGATTTTTTTTTAAATATATGGTTGTTCATTGGTAATTCGTAAGAAATTTTGTATAATAAGGATGAAGATATCATCAATAATGAACTTTTAGATAGCATCCAACAACTCCATGTCTAAAACCTAATGTTAATAGAAGCCCTTTTCAACCTTACTATAGAAGCTTTAATAGAACATGAGCAGTTATTTGATAATGAATTGCTAACAAGTACTCAAAGTAGGAAGGTTAAAAATGAGAATGACAAGTTAGTAGTTGAACTTGAATAGGAGGTGCCAAAAAAGGAGAAGCTTTCTACCTTCTATGTTGTGATAAAGCTCTTTGATATTACAAAGTCTAAATATTTCTCAATGTACATGGTGCTAAAAGGCCTCTAGCATTACCTACGTGTCTTTGATTCCTTGTAGACAATACTGGATACTTGGCTATAATAAAAAAATTTAAGGTCAATAAATTGTTAATGAATAATCTTAGACAAAATAGACAAGCATCTAGCCTAAGCATGTTGTATAAATACTGCCATTGTTTGTTGACTTATGTCTCTATTTGAAGTAAGTCATGTTACACAATATAATTTGATATAAATGTGGATTGTATTATATAATAGATATTGTGGCAAAAGGTATTGTATAATATTAATATAGATGTGATTTGGCTTTAAATATCCATGACTTATAGAAATAAATATCCATCAAGGGATCTACATTCTTAGATACTAAAATTCTAATCTTGTAAGGATAAAGACAACTATTGTGATCTTCACAAATAAGGTTTTTATCCTCTCTCCTTTTAAATATTGCAATTGTTACATGATTGTAAGTGACTAGAGTTATCCACTAATAATTTATAATTAATCTTATAGTAATTATAATTCATAGCTGGTTCATTCTATCTTTTTATTGTAATATTTGGCTTTGAAAGATTATTCTCAGTAGAAGCCATGCTTTCAACAATTTTATTAAGATCTACGTGTCTCTGATTCTTGGCTACATGTAACTAGATGGTTGGCTAAAATAAATCTCTATAGCTTGATAAATTATTAAAATTATATCAAATAATAAGTTATAGAAATATTAAGTTACAAAATACACTTGGTAGAAGCAAAAAATATGACACAACAAAGGTTATTGAATCATTGAATATTGAGTTACAAAGGAATATATATATATATATATATATATATTAAAAATAACATAATATATGTATATATAAACTATTCTTTAGCTTAATTGCTAATATAAATTTAAAATAACTTGTGATTGCAACTTGCAATGAAATATTTATGGTTATTTATAATTTATGAGGGTGGCCCTATATGTTGAATTAATTATAGCTTATGAATATATGATAAGATTTCAAGCTCAATAAGAATACTTTATAAAAATTATACACCATAAATTTTAATATTTTAAAACATATTAATTCAATAAGATATTATTTTTTATATTTTAGAATAGAATACAATATTTTTTATTAATAACTAATATTTTTGTAATACAAATAAATACACTTTAAAGTATTCATATTTTTAATTGCATTTATAAAATGATTAAATTATTTGTATAATAATTATATTTGTAATAAAATAATATTTTTGAATAAAAGACTACATCTATATATATATATATATATATATATTTAAAAAATTATTTTATTTCAAATAAAGAATCATTTGAAAATATATATATATATATATATAAATAATATAAAGAATCATTTGAATTATTTTAAATATATATATATATATATATATACATATTTGATATTGTTATTATGTAAATAAAATAGTATATAAAAATTTAAAAAAACTAACTATTACCTTAAAATTTTATATATGTAATGATAAATGCTATATATATTTTTTTTATTTGATTAGTTTATTATACAATATCATTAAATACATATCAACCAATACACATAGCATATTGCTTATATTAAGCAATATGCAAACTTTTGTTTCATATGTCAATATATGATTTTTATATTTAGATTTATTAAATTTTTACATAAATAGATAACTAATAATTTAAAGTTCCATACTATGTCTTGCAATTTGGATAATTATTTCTAACATCAATCAATCAATCAATAATAATAATAATAATAATAGGAAGGAAATATCTAATTAGCTGTTTTTTTAGGTATATATTAATAAATTCTGAAATATTGGTGGAAAATCAGTACAGCAGAATTTTCTTTTCTTTTCTAAGATATATATATATATATATATATATACACACACAAAAATTCATATTTTTTCATATTGGAACACTATTGTGATTCTAATTGTGATTCCAGGTGTTTGGAATAGAACACTGGTTTCTGTTCAGTGAGCAGGTGCTGCGGGATGACTAAGTGGGTTGCCAAGGGCAACGAGAAGGTTTAGTTCAAGTAGGTGGCACAAATTCAGGTGCTTGGAAAAAAGCCCCACATCAAACGCAGCAAACGCATGAACTTCACGAACATTGTCAAAGTTTTGCTTCAAAAACCTTGCTGCCAGGCTTTCTGTATACTTCACTTGCCCTTGGATGTAACATGAGATGGGGCGAACAGTTGCTGTATTCTAAGGACGTCGCTGCATGTCTCGAAGATTGATCAACCTGTTCTTGCAGATGGATTTCAGAAGCACCGCAATGGCTATTCGTAGACCGAGGCGTTGTGTGATTCGATCGCTGTGTGCAGCAGCAGACGTTCGATCGTCTCGTGGGTAAGTGCAACATTAGATCCTTTGAGAAGGGGGAGTCAGGAAAGTTTAGTTTCATGGATTGTACTCTCAAGCACAGAGCGGCAGCGTCGAATTCCTTGACTACCATTTCTGCTGTCGGGAAGGAGCCCAGCCAAATGCTTGATCTCTTGTTCGTCTTTCTGATTTCTGACACCCACTTCCCCCATGTGCGCATGCGCACGACCTTATACACCTCGGGGCTAGCAATATTCAATGATGTCGATTTTTCGAGCGTGGAGGCGGAGGGTTTTTTTTGGCTTTCGAAAAATCATTGTGGTTCAGAGGCGCGAAGAGACTGCCTCCCCGCTGCACATGTAGAGACGAAGCCGTCATTTTCCCAACATTAATTGTCAAGACTAACTCAACCTGCAAGTTCAAGAGTCAGAATGAAATGGAATCGAATTTGGAACTCGCACACAGGACCCGCAAATGTGACCAACCTCGATGACTTCAGCGACATCCTTACAGCATTCTTTCTTCTGGCACAAGAACCACACAGCTTTAGATTCAATCTTATACAGGCACGCTGCTTGAAGCAAGCAGAGTCCATGCTTCAAGACCATAATAGCGATAATGCATTGAACGCCAGCACAGGCCTCTGAACTGACTCCAGTGCAAATCACGATTCGTCGAGTGATCACATTTCAAGTTTTCGTGGGAAATAGACAGAGAGGGAGACTGAAGACTCTGGCAACTATTCTCTCACTCATGTCATGATTGCTGTAAAACTGGAGAAGCCGGATTACTTACTGGCTCTGATTAAAACAAACAAGCGCTATACTGCGAAGGAAACTTTCTCTGTGCCAGTGCTCCGGGGAAACGTGCGTCGGGTCAACCGCGTCAAAACCGAGCATTAACGAAAGACGAAACAGCAAAAATTTGGTTCGATTGGGCTTCGAAGGAGGGTGTCCCTCACATACCACCCTTCGCCGGTGCACCTTAATCATACCCCATCCAACTTCTCTGGGAGCCTGCCCGCTCGAGGCTGTCACTGAACGCTCATCCAGCCGCCAGCTCTTTCCTACGTGCTTCAGCTCCGTGGTCTAGATCGCCAAGATCGCTTGTGTGCTGCGATGTGCTTGCTGTTTTTTGTGCTTTCGGCGTGATAGTGTGATTACTGCTTCTGCTCAACCTCCGTTTCCTATCAACATAAGTGCATGTGTGCTCCTGGCACTCAAGCAACCTTGAGGATGGAGCCGAGGGACTGCGGACCGAGCTGACGAGGGGATGATAATTCAGGGACAGGAACAAGCGAGCAGAGTTCCCCGACAAGTTCTATAGAGGATGTCTAGCGCCCCGCCTCCTGGATCATGCGCCAGTTACGACAATCACACAGCCAGCAGCCTTTTGCAATCAGAACGATTATGCGCGAATTGGTGACACTCGGCCCTGGTAGTGGCAAGGTGGGGGCAGAGAGAGTCCTTAAACTCGGGCCATGGACAAGGAAATCCGTGACTGCACGCCTTGTTGTCTTGTCGATACCTCGCAAATCATGAGAACAGTAACTTTGTTCAGGGTGGTGCGACACAGAAGGCACGATGCTCCTCCATATCAACTCTGCACGGAGTCGTAGGCCCACCAGTTAGCAGACCCATCATCACGCAGTAACCAATGTGAGCACCACCACTGATATCTGAACAGTGAATGTGTTGCACTTCGTACAGACAGCATATCCTCGAAGGAGAGCCTTGCACCTTCAGATTGGAGTAGTGGAGCTGAACTCGACATGATCAGTCCTTGTCCCATCTCGTCCAGAAAATCCACCTCCCTCTACACAACCGTCTGCGGATGTCGCGATTCGACGAACTTGTGTAGCTTTGAACTGTCACCTTCTTTCTTTCTTTCTATCCTCCGTTGTTTTTATTTTATTCTTAATTTTCTTCCGACACAACTGGGTATACACAATACATTAATGTTAATGGTTAACAATAATTATTTTCTATCATATTTTTTATTCTTTAAAGCAACTCTATAATGTTAAATCTTCTTAACAAATATTCTATTATCTTCTATTTTTTTTAATATATTTTATTATAATTTTTATATATATTAAAAATTTTAATTCATCATAGATTAAATAATTTTTTCAAATTTATAATATTTGTGTGAGACTAATAATTACACCTAATTTATTATAATATAAAAAATTAGATTATAGAATAATATTTTAAATTTTACAAACTTCTTATTTTTAAAGTAACTTAATATAATAAAAATGTTGATCTTTTATGAAAATTCTTTTTGAGCCTTTAAGAAAATACATCAATTATTTTCATAGAATACCACTTTGATGTAGCTTGTTTTAGCATAATAAAAAAATAAATAATAGATTTTATCAAAATAAGGATATATTGATTTAAGTTCCAATGTAATTTGATTAAGTTTGAATCCTAACAAACTTGTATCTTATAATTTAAAAAATATGATTAAAATATTCAATGACAAAAATTTAATGTTCTTGTTATACAAAAGATTGGTGGTGACAATGGCCTATAATGCAATTCATGATATGTATGTAAAATACTCTACAAACTTTATGACTCATAGAATAGAAACTAAGCTAAAACAAATTCCTATGGTTTGGTATAACTCTTAAACACTATTACAATAACATTTTGCATAGTTTGGTAATAAGTTTATAGAAATTGATTAATATTTGACTAATATTATTATTCTATTTGTAAGCTATAAACTATAGGTGAGATAATAAGTATATATTCTAACAACAAAAATATACATACTTTTCACATATATATACTTATATATATATATATATATATATATATATATATATCACATATATTTAAAAAAAATCAAAAAAAGATGTTTAATGCAATAATCTTCTAAAGCTTTGTAAAGATCTCACAATATAAGACCTTCAATACCAAGCTCAAAATCTCACACATATTCCTATACAATAATAGATATTTATTTCTAAAAAGATGTATGTAATTTGTTTCATAATTTTACTATTTTTATACCATATCTAATCCACAATTATCTCTTGGGTTTATTTCATAATACAATATTTATAAATTTATTTTCAAGCTTTTTTTGACATCACCTTTATTTTGTTAGACTATAATGTTAATAGTAATAATTGCTTCAATAGAAACAATATTGTTGCCATTGGCAACACTCTTGGAAATCATCATCTTCCTTGTGGATCTCTTCTAAAATTGCTTTAGAATATAAAGAAGTTTGTTTGACACAAAGGAAGTCTTTTGTTGCTTAAAGAGAGTATTACTAAATGGCCAATTGTGCAAACATACTATCACCACCACTACACTTGTAATATTTGCAATATATTCTTTGGTTTATATATCACATGTTTTATTGTCACATGTTTTATTACTGTACCCATATTGAATTTATATATATATGTATATATATTTATATATACACACATATCGTTGAATTATTTGGTTGTTTATTCTTTACCTGTAATATAGACTTTAATCATTTAATTGTAAAATAAGTCATATAATTCCTCATCAATCTCAGTGTTGCATTTTGTCAACTTTGGGAACTGGTCTTATCTCATTACACAAAAGGTAAACACACTGTACAAAATGCATACCGACACGCCAATTCAAAGTCAAGATTATCAAATGCAACACTTTAACAGAACAGGGTAACCGTTGACGATTGTGCACCAACACCCGTCTTCCACGTGGCAAAATCGGTGCATCCCTAGTCTGGACCTGCTATCGATTTTGGACTACTGGTTCGGGGTGTGAACGAGATTTGTCGGGCACCAAGAGAATCGCCGAACGGCGTCCAGCAACTGGACAACGAGACTTCCTATGAACGAGGAAAGGTCTTAGCCAGTTCCTCGCCGCTTATTACAACCAACAACCGACGAAATCATAACATCGTGACGATATGGCAGCCGTTTCCCAAGAGTAGCTTTTCGTCCACGCGTCTCCGTCACCGAAAGGAATCCAGGATGTGGATCGTGGGCCCCGCTGGACGAACGTCCACCTTCGTCGTTCTTCCCGTCTTTTATTCAATTCCATGCACAGTTACCCACGGCCTCCTGCATTTTCGGGAACGTTCCTGATACAGCCGCGGTTTCGATCGCCTAGGGAAAGTTCTTTGAGTCAAAGCCAGCGACATCTACTTTGAAACCATCACGTGTGCGATGCTTATGCACCACTTTCCGAAATTGGGTTGAGCTCGGCTGTTGAATGTGTGTCCAGAAATCAGTACTTCGGAGAGTTCCGAAGTGGTTACTCGCCTGCGGAGGTTGAAACTTCTTTACTTGTTTCGGAAGGTTTCGTAGTTCGACTGCCAGAACTTTCCTAGCGATTTCTGGTGACGTCTTGTCTTCAGATCTATCACGAGGTAGAGATTGTGATTGTTTACAAGACTGGTTGTGGCCCACATGTTCAATTAATTTCAGTGCACACATTGCGAGTGGTTGATTTGTTAGCGGAGGCATCAACTGAATTTATCAGAATTGTGGAGCTTCGGGTTAGATTTGAGGGCTAAGACGATTGGATTGGTGATTGCAACCGGAGTTTTGAATACAGGATCGTCCAATTAGGTGTTAGTTTTAAGATTTAGAAGATATATATTTTGCGCCGCGATCATGGTACAGAAGGACTGGAGCTCGAGAGGAACGCTGGACATCGGGACAGAAGCCCGGCATTGCCTAGGCCTGGAGAAAGATAAACAGCAGCATGCAATGAAGAAAGAGGAGAGTACTGCGAGACCGAGGTATAAAGGAGTTCGCAAGCGGCAATGGGGAAAATGGGTTTCTGAGATTAGAGAGCCGGGGAAGAGGTCCAGGATTTGGTTGGGGACGTTTCCTACTGCGGAGATGGCAGCCCGGGCGTACGATGCTGCTGTGGTTTGTTTGAGGGGACCCTCTGCTGCATTGAACTTTCCTGATTCGCCTCCTCTATCTCTTCCTGAATGTCATACTCCTAGGGAAATTCAGGTGGTCGCTGCTGCAGCTGCCACGGCCGCAGAGTCTTGCACTCCATTGAATTTTCAGGTAAAGGAAGAGGCGCAATCACTCGATTTGCAACTGAGGAGTATCAGGAACGAGACGAATGTTTCACCCAGGTCCCATCTTAGACCGGTGGAGTCGGAGAATTCTAGCACCTCGGGAGAGAGATCGCGGAAAATTGACCTAAGTTTTGAAGTTGCACACGACGAGGAGCTTGATTGTACAGGAGAGTCTTGTCCTCCTCCGCTCGCTGCGGATGACTGTTACGTGAGTTTGGAAGACGTGGAATTGGCTTGGGACAACGTGAAGATCGATGAACTTAATTTTCTCGATTTGCCTCCACTAGAAGATTTTTTTGAGGACGGGCCTCGGAAGCCGACGAAGACCAACTCTGGACGTCAGAATCTTGTGCAATATTGTCGCCAATTCTCAAGCAAGTATGAGCGTGTAGATAGCATGCACTTAGTTTGCGATGTGTTCACGATGTGATGAGAAAATGTACGTTCACATCAGAATCTGAATGAGATCGAGTGATGACATAGTGGAGAGTCTTCGATCAGAACCCACTTTTGGAATCATTTCTCCAGGGGTGCAGACTGCGGAGACAATCACACACAACAAAGTCACTTGGTGACCTGATGTGGACATGTCACTCAACTAACGGGCTCAGCTGTCTGTCGTCACGGCAGTGTACAGAAGATGAATCTTGCACGCGAGGATAAAATATTTACAATTGCTACTTTTAATTGATTTTGACACATTCAATCACTTTAGTGCGAAGTGGATCGTTGACAGTGAATTTTTTCAGACACATTTAGGCACCTTGTGTGCATTGTGCTCATTCAAGTCGGTCGAATAAATCTTCCTTCGATGTTTTGTGTACTATTTGAAAAGAATGACAATAATAAAACCTTGAAGCTGATACAAATCTGTGACGGCATCTTCTGGTTGATGCAATTCCATATGCTTTTTGGTGTTCGACCTGGTTCGTCGTTGCAAAGTGGATTCAACTTGTTCGTAATTTCTCTGAATGCGTTTGTCACTGTGTGGTTTATTAAGTGTATTTACTCTATATTTTTTGAGTTTTGTATATCGTTCATCAACTTCAGTTTCTAGAGTTTTGTGTGTGCTCACGTTTTTCAATCGTTGGAATCATTAGTAGACATTACCTCTCCTCACAAACACAAGCCTCATACGCTATATATAATGGATGCGTCCAGTCTGTGGGGAACATTATCTCGATCATGTGCAGTGCATTGTCAATAGCCAGATTAATTGACCCAAGTGCTGCTTAGAAGATCACTTTTGTTACCTTGTGCTTTGTCTTCTAAGCAGAAGCAATATATCTTCATGGAGATCATGCGAACGACCAAGACACGGAATGGTATATTGATCCCATGTCTCTTCTAACAACCGAAACATGATGATACAGCTCGTCACTGCCTCACAAGTCATACAAACGTTTACGAGAATCAACTATCTGAATGATTCTGCTCTGATCTTCCTATATCTTTGTCATCACTCCCCAGCATTACATCTGATAGGACAATTTCTTGTCATGAGAATGTTTCCTGGCAGCTCCTTGGCGTGATCGCAAAGAATTGTATGTGCGGCGAACAGTACTCAAGTGTTGCACAAGTCAAGAAAGGTTTACCGGTGCTTGCCCCGTAACTGCGTAACGGTAAACTTATAAGTCTACACGCCTTCGTGATGGCTGTGTCATCCGAGGCAAGTGGTCCATCTTCTTCAACTAGCAGCCTGCACCCACAACACATTACTGCTCCAGCAAAGTCAATGGCTCTCAATGGAGCCAAGGCCATCACATCAAGACCTGTGGCACACAGGTAAACAGTACCGCGGGATTGAATGGAACGAGCTGGAAACATTGCTGACGATGTCTTCGACGCTTCTGGACTCTAGTGTCGGCTGCGGCGCATGGACCCTGCAGGCTTCCGGGTTGAAGAAATCGCGTGCGGCTCAAAGGCGGATGTGGGCTTTCATGAGGGCAGGGCTTTCATGTGGGAAAGGAATCCGCCGCTTCCAGGAAGCTGTGGCCTCCTCATCCAACTTCACCCCCAGGATGCTTTCCGTTTATCATCTTTCATTCATCCGTTATTCCCCCACTGGTGGACTCTTGAGGCGTGGTTTCCACTGTGTTGAGCGCTTCTGGCATGATTTCTTATGCTTTACTTTGCACGCGTGAGTCTGTTTTTATTTCAATATGTCAATGTTGAAATGTGTTGCATTAAATCCGCCAGATACACACAGATAGAGATATGTTTCATGTGTTTTATAGGAAATTATTGCACTACATTACATACGAAATAAAATGCACTCCTCATAAGATTAAAAAATTAAATTTTTCAATAATAAATATGTACACAAGATTGTTCTATTGTCCAAATATCTTAAGAGAAATATTTATTTTTAACTGTTTTGCTAAAAGAAAATTTAACTTTATTTTCAAAACATTTTGCTAACGAATAGAAAATTCTTTGCATATAAAATCTTTGCAATCTTTGCAAATATAAAATTTTATAAATATCTTTTCAAATGTTGATTGAAGATTATAAACTTGTATTTTTCTTTTGTTTGAAGGCAAGTCTAATAACACTTAAATTGATATTTCTTTTCTTTTTACTAGTAACAAATAACACAACAACAAACATTAATTCATCTTTTAAAGTCTTATTATTTGTTCTATTAGTATGTTATTTTAGTAAATATTCTTTTAGCTTTTATTTTGATTCTTTATATTTATTTAATTTAATAATTCTTATTTAAAAATATTTTTTATAATTTAAATTTTTCTTCAATTCATAAATATTATATATATATATATATATATATAAGGTTTTTATTTTTTATTTTTATTTTCCATTACTAAAAGAGCCTTTAAGATTGATGTCAGGGTTTAAAATATGCAACTAGTAAAATAAAGCTAATCTAAAAACTCAATTTTATATATAATAAAAAATTATATTTTAAAATTTGGTCTAATTTCTTTTAGCTTTTAAAATTGCTGCAAAATATCATCCCTATGGCATATATTTTATATAGAGATGAATGTTATTGTTAAGGGCAACAACCACCAGCTATAATTGATAAGTATTAGAAGTGAGAGGCATCTCATTCCACATTTCTCTTATGTGCAATCTTACTGATTTCTACTTATTTGTGTTATGCTTATTGTGTTTTTTCAATAGGTTATAGGGATGATGTTTTGAAAGGCTTTAGAGATGATATTTTGAAAGACTTTAAAGATGGCAATCTCTACTTCATCAATTATAAGAAAATAAATAGAATTGAAGTGGCAACATTTGCTAAATTTCTATAAGATCAAGACAAGTTTGACATTTGGTATTGACACCTTAGTCATTTGAATGCCGAAAGTATAAAAGAGCTCTAATCTATAGTTAGTGGCTTAGATCTTGGTCAATCATGTAACAATGCCACAACTCTTGCTTGTGAAGATTGTATTCAAGGCAAATAATAAAGGGCTTCATTTTCAAGTAGAGTTACAACACGTGCAAGCAAGTTGTTGGAGATTGTATATTCAGATATTTGAATGCTCAAAGGATCTCAAAAAGAAGCTTGCAAGTATCACAATTAAAATGTTAATAGAAAAAGGTGCCTATACAATCAATTGATAAGTAGCATTAAGCCATAATAAATACATCAACAATACTCACTATCAATGGCTTCAAAAAGAAGAGTTCTATATGACATGAATCCATTGAATATAATCTTCAAATCCACTACAGATATAATTCAGCCATTAGGGTCTAGAATAAAGCCTATATCAGCTTCTGGTAGAAAAAGAGTTGGTATCTCTTATAAAATTGAAGATGGCATAGAATATGCTTTGATACTTGTTCCAAAGGGATGCATGTTCTATACGTTTGGTATATAGGATAGTTCCTTTCTTGGTCCAACCAATAAGCAAAACAAGAGGATATGCATCAACATAGATGTCGTCAATTCTAAGAAGGACTCTAACAAATTGTCAAGGACATGAACTAGAAAAAGATGTATAATCTAATAAAAACTATGTCAAAGTAAAGTCACAAAATAAAATAAGAAAGTATGTATATTCAAAAGAAAATTGGAATGGCTATTGCCAAAGATTGGAAACATGAGGACTCTGAAACTAGACTAGGATCAAGAAAGGAGTTGACAAGAGTGAAGAGGGCTTCACTCTTGCCTCTATAAATACTATCTAAGTAAGAGCTACGTGGCAGTATTCTATAGGACCTCATATACGTGTCTAATTTACAAGACACGTGTCAAAATTGCACGACAAGTTTCTCACATGTGCGCCACGTACTTGGCTTGTTCTGCAAGCTATTAACATGTGTGATACATGGTTAGCTTGTTCCACAAGCTACCAACATGTGCGCCATGTGGTTAGCTTGTTGACCAAGTTTTTAACCTACCAATCACCTATAGACATGTATAAAGGTGATTTCATGTCTATAAACCTTTTAAGAAGCTTCTCTATCAAATATTATCAAATCAACTTATTTTGCCTACTTCTATTGGTCTATTATTACTTAGATAATTTATTGGAGTAAATCTTATGTCCATGACATTACCCCTCCTTCTAGGGACGAGTTCCACGAGGAGCGGTGATTACATGTTGAGAAAGTCCAAAATACGTCAAATTGTGCTTCCCACATATTCAGATCTTTGTTCCCTTTGAAGGTAGTTGATAGGTCCTTTTAGCCATTGATAATGTCCCATACCACGGCGAGAGGACCACCTTGTTATTTGATCATTGTTAAGGCCTTCATAACTTCCTTCAAAGAAAACATTAGGAACACCATCAGGAGTAGTTCCTACCTCTAAAAGTATCACCAAACATCAAGAGTCTCTTCCAAGATCATGATACCAAATACGTATTTTGCCATCAATCCGAGGAAGGACATGTTATTCTTGAGGGTCTTCATCTCTATTCCGTTGTCTTGAAGGTTGTGATAGTTGTAATGTCTCGTCCGATAAATCAGCAAATGATGGCTCTTGAGCTGAATTTGCTGGTTGTTGATCGTCCATCTCTTTAGCACAAACAAAATCTAATGATAAATAATGATACAAGGTAGGATGAAACGTGCCTTGCTTTATAACGAATATTTTTTTGAGTATTTATCTTGGTTTTGATGGATGTCATCGATGAAATGCATTAACTTTTATTGATGTATTTGTTAGATTCTTTGATGGCTCCCATGTGCGTTCACTAATATCGTATCCACGCCAATGCACAAGATATTTCAATCAATTTCGGCGCCGCATTGAATCTAAAATCTCTTCAACCTTGAATTCTTCATTGTTGTCCACTTCTACAGGAGGCAGTGGTATTTGTCTTCTTTCTTGTATGTCCACTGTCTTGTATGGCTAGAGTAGTGACATGTGGAATACAGGATGGATCTTCATGGACTCCGATAGGTGTAATCGATATGCAACTAGATTGATTTGTTCAGAAATAGGAAAAGGTCAAAGCCTACGATAGTCCAACTTATCACAAGGACGAGTAGTCTTGATATTACGACGAAGTAACCATACCTTGTCCCCCACGTTGAATTGTGGTTGTTCCTTGCGATACGCATCTGCATTTGTTTTTTGTCGTTCTTGAGCTTCTTTTAATTGCACCTTTATTATTGCATGTAACTCTGACAAACGATTTGCCAAATCTTTTGTTGTTGGATTATCAAGTTTTGAAAAGTCAAAAGCATCAAGTCGTGGGTGATAACCATAATTGGCAAAGAAAGGTGTTTGTTGCGTAGAAGAATGTATCATATTATTATAAGCAAATTCTGCCAATGGCAGAAGAGCTATCCAATCATCTTGTTGGTAGTTGATGGTACATCTTAAATATTGCTCCAAGACTTGGGTCACGCGCTCTGTTTGTCCATCAGTTTGAGGATGAAAAGTTGAAGATAACTTTATGTCCACTTTTAAGATCTTAAAAAGGGTTCTCCAAAATCTTGACACAAATTGAGTTTCCCTATCCGATATAATATCCTTAGGTAACCCATGATAGCGATAGATATTATCAATAAAAAGCTTAGCTGTTTCTTCACCTGTGATAGATTTTGTACATGGCATAAAATGTGCCATCTTGGTGAACCGATCTACTATCACAAATATAGAATCATAAGATCTTGAGCTTGAAAGATCTATGATGAAATTCATAGAAACAGAAGACCATAGTTGTTCTGGAATAGGTAATGGGTGAAGAAGCCCAAAAGGTCGATGACGAGGAGTCTTTGATCTTGAGCAGATATCACATGATTGTACAAAGTCTTTGACTGCCTTCCACATTTGAGGCCACCAAAAATCTCTTGATATAAATTCCAAAGTCTTGTTGTATCCAAAATGTCCTGCCGTTGGAAAATCATGACGTGCTTGAAGCACACGTAAACATGCTTCTCCTTCTGGAATATATAGACGTCCTTCGAAATATAGTAGATTGTTCTTGAACTTGAATTTAGAAGCATCATGAGACTTGAAAAAATTATTCTTGATATCATGAACAAGAAGGTCTGAGGACATACTTGACTAAATTTGCTTGAGAAAAGTTGAATCAAAAGTCAATGTTGATTTTAATCCTCAAAGATAAAACTGCTCTGGCTTCAAGAGAACGGTTCTTTGTTGCTCAAAAGCTGCATCTCCTTCTTTTGGTGCAAAATAAGAACATCTAAAAAAGACATCAGACAAATCTTATTGTTTTCTTGGCCGATAAGTGATATTGAACTTGAATCTTGACAAAGACATACTCCAATGAGCTTGACGACGATTCAACACGCTGTCGTACTGCATTTACGTGTAATATATAAAAATATTATATATCTTATATCTATTGTTAATACATGTGTGAGTGTTAGAGGTTATTTAAGAAGATATTATAAGGAGAGGATTTATTATAGCTACTTAGTTAGTGAATTAAGATGGCTATTTGTTTTGTTCCTACCTTATTTATATCCTAGAATAGACTCTTTTGTAATTAGAAGAAAAATAAAGGTTGTTTTACCTTTTTTGTTGACTTTTGAGGTAGAATGGACCTTATGAAGGGTAAGAAAGAAGAGCATGGGATGAATAAGGCCCATCCAATAGGATTTGGCTGCCCATGTGGGCGTCTCGTAGTCTAATATAGAAAGAAAGGGAGATATACTCCTCTTGTAAGACCGAGAGAAAAGGCAGTTTTGAGTGGTGAAATTTGGAGAGAGATAGCTCCAAGGAGATAGAAGTGTTTGTAGTGAAAATTGCTAGGTGTGTTCTTCAAGTTGTGAGGATTCTAGAACCTACTCACTTGCTTGTATTGGAGTTGTGAACAAAAGGTTATGCTTGTTTTAGTAGAGTGAGGTTTGCTGCCACCTGATGAAGAGGGGCAGAAACTTCGAGCTGCCACCGCAAGTTTGATTTCAACTCTTTCTTAGTGAAATTTATAGAAAGTGTGGAAAATTGTGCTAGCTTTCTATCAAGACATCTCTTGTAGCATTTGGAGTTGAAGAGCAAAAGTTGTGAGCTTGAGAGTGGGAAAGGGTTTGCTGCCACCCGATGAAGAGGGGCAGAGACTTTGTTCAACCACCCAAGTCGGACAGTCTCTTCAATCTTTCTACTATTATAGGTGCTTATAGTAGCTTGTGTAAGCTTTTCACAAAAATAAAAATCAATACATTTAGAGCTTTGATGAAGGTTTTATGAGCCGTGAAGTATCAAAGAGGGCAAATTGTTACTAGGGTTTGAAGAGTAGAATCAACTAGCTACAAAATCTGGAGTTTGAGAGGCATGTAAGAGAAATTCTAGAACAAGTTAGATGATGGAGTGAGCTTTCTAAAAAGCTATTGCATGTCCAATTTGGAGAAGGGAAGTGATCACAACAAAGGCTGAAATGAAGAGGAGCTTTGCTGCCTTTGCATTTGCTTAGAAATTTTAGCGCCTACTTCTTTTAATCATAACTTTTAAATGGGAAGTCATCTATTTGTGAAATTTTGATATGTTTTACAATGGATTATTGGCTTTCCATAGGCTATAAGCACGCTTGATTCGACCTTTGGATGAATTTTTCGTGATTTATTTAGTTTCAATTTGTTGTATAATTTGTATTCCTCATAAGCGGTTGTATTTTGAGGTATACTTGAATACATACATATTTTGCTTATATTTTTTATACAAGTATATATACTTGTATTTATACAAGTATTTTATAAGTATTCTACAAGTATTATACATAATATTTGTACAAGTATTTATACAAGTATTATACCAAGGATTTATACAAGTATTTGTACAAATGTTATATCAAGGATTTATACAAGTATTTATACAAGTATTTGTATAAGTATTATTCAAGTATTTATACTTTATATTTGTACAAGACTTGTACAAGTATAATACAAGTATAACTTGAAAGCTTATTGAAGAAAGCATATTATTTAAGTATAAATTTATACTTCTTGTGACTTCTCTCGCATTCCTGCGTTCTAGTAGCAGCTAGGAACCCGGCGTTTTCCCAAGGCGAATTCTCTCTACCCGACAACGGTGACTGGACTCAAAGGGCCTTCTAGATAATGACACCATTCTTGAAAAGAATCCATGATTGCAAGAAGTTCTTTGTCGTGGATCTCATAATTAATCTCGGCTGTTGAGAATTTTCTTGAATGAAAAGCTACTGGATGAAGTTTGTCATTTGTTCCCATTTGTGACAAAATCGCACCCAAGGCAAAGTCTGATGCGTCTGTTTCCATAAAAAATGCCTTGGAAAAATCTACACGATACAAGATTGGTGCAGAAACAAACAATGTCTTCAAAGCTTCAAATGCTGCTTCCGCTTCTTGATTCCATTGGAGTTTGTCTTTACAAGTCAAACGTGTAAGTGGAGCCGCAACACAAGAAAAGTCTTTGATGAAGATCCGATAATAATTGGCAAATCCCAAAAAGCATTGGACATCTCTTACCGTCTTTGGAATCTTCCAATTTATGATTGTTTCGACTTTCTTAGGATCCATCATGAGACCATCATTTGAAATGATGTATCCTAAGAAATCAACTTGAGTAGTGTGAAATACACACTTTTCCATCTTGGTGTACAATCCCGCATCTCTAAGTTTTTGTAATACTTGACGAACATGTATTTCATGTTCTTCTATATTCTTAGAATAGATCAAAATGTCATCTAGGTAGCGGATGACAAAATTGTCTAAGAACTCATGAAAAACATCATTCATGAGATGTTGAAAAGCAGCTGGTGCATTCGTAAGTCCAAAAGGCATGACATTATATTCAAAATGTCCGTACCTGGTTCGAAAATCAGTTTTCCATTCATCTCCTTCTTTGATGCGTACTAGATTGTATGCTCCTCTTAGATCTATTTTTGTATAGATCTTAGCTTCATTCAACTGGTCAAGGAGTCCTGATATCAGAGGTAATGGATATTTGTTCTTGATTGTGATCTTGTTGAGTCCTCGATAGTCAACACATATCCGCAATGATCCATCTTTATTCTTCATAAATAGAATTGGAGCTCGTGCTGGAGATTTAGAATGGCATATAAAATTCTTGGCCAAATTCTCGTCAATATATACCTTGAATTCATCCAATTCATCTTGTAATAAACTCTAGATTGGTCCAAATGGTGGCTGAGTTCCTTCTTTAAGGTCGATTGAACAATCATATGGATGATAATTCGAAAGAATATCTGCATTCTTTTTTTCAAAAACGTCTTGATAATCTTGATACTGACTTGGAATGCTACTTGAAGTCTTTCTATCGTTGGAAATAGGTGTAGCATAAATGACAAAAGGTGATCCTTCTTCTGCAGCGTACAAGAAAGCTCTTGCACCTACAAACGCAGGTCTAATTCTACTAGACTTGTGATTTTTTACTTGATTAACTATATTGTTAGCTATACTTTTAGAAAAGTTAAGAGTACGAGAAATCCAATCTATTTGAGGGTTGTATTTTTCTAACCATGATAGACCAAGAATAACTGGAATAGAAGGAGATCTAATTATGTTAAAAATTACGCAACCATTATATCCATTTACTACTACATCTAGAGGAAGTGTTTCATGAGTAACATCTCCAGAAGATAAAGGACGACCATCTATGACTTCTACCTGTACGAGTTTAGATTTTTATACTATCTGTATTCTATGGCTTTTAGCAAATTCTTCATCTAAAAAACAAGCCGAGGCTCCCGAATCTATTAAAGCAGAGGCTTTGTAATTATTAGGTCTTAAATACACATCTATTATAAAACAAGGAGATGGTTGTGAGGAGAAGATACGACCTTCATCTGAAATTATACAAGATCCCAGCCGCACGGTCCTTATTGTGGCTGGACAAACTCGTTTTCTGACATATTGTCTTCTTTGACAGTCGTACTTCTCATCTTGTGGTTGCGTCGTTTCTTTGGACAATTTTGAGCAATGTGTTTAGGTTCTCCACAATACAAACATAATCCTTCTTGATGACGTCGAGTCTTTTTTTGTTCAGTAAGCGGCTTGAAACGTATAGCATCAATTTGCATGTCCTCGACTTCTGAAGGTACATATTGAGAAGTCATTGGTGCTGCCACTGAATTATAATGTTGCTGAGGTTCTCTTGTACGACTTTCAGATCTAAATTCAATAAGCCGATTATCACACTTCACCGCAAAGTCTATTGCTTGACTCAATGTTTGAGGATCGGGTAAGTTCAACATCAATTTCTTCACTTCATATTGTAATCCGTAGAGAAACTGAGTGATGAGTGCAGCATCGTCCCACTTGATATCGATTGCTAGTTGTCGAAATTGTGAAGCATATAATATCACTGATCAATTGCCTTATCGTAGAATACGAAGCTTGTTGGTTGCAACACGAGTTGCATCATGTTCTCCATACATAGATCAAAATTCTGCTAAGAAAGCTTCTAAATTATCCAATATCAAATCACGTCATTCCAAAAAAGATGAAAACCAAGGTAAGGCAGAACCTGAAAGTAGTGTACCAATAAATCTGACTTGTGATCGTGGAGTTGGAAAACTTTGCGGTTGCAATTCAATCACCAGTTGGACTTGGTTGATGAATCCTCAAAACTTGGATCTTGTGCCATCAAACTTCTCAAGTAGACCAATTTTTGGTTCTCTGGTGCTTGGACAATGTTCCAATGTAGAAGGAATTATATGGCTTGGTGTAGATGTTGAAGCAGCTCCAACCATATCTATATCTTCATTATTTGGTAACCTTGTTGCTCCTTGTGGAGGTATAGTGAGTTGATGCATTGCAAGCATCATTTCCCTCATTTGCTCTTGCATTTGTGCCATTGCACTCTTCATTTCGGCAAGCTCGGCCATGATAACACTTCAAAAAATATATAACACTACTCGAGATAAGTAACAGGGAGAACAAAAAAAATACTAGAAATAATATTAATTTAGAAGAGGGTAATCCGCAACTTCTAAAATGCTTGTGTCTTATCAAGAGAAAGGGATAATCCACTCTTAAATCAAGACAAGACAAAGCTATGATATTATAAGTGTACTCTTGTCAATCTGTCAAGGACATGAACTAGAAAAAGATGTATAATCTAATGAAAACTGTGTCAAAGTAAAGTCACAAAATAAAATAAGAAAGTATGTATATTCAAAAGAAAACTGGAATGGCTATTGCCAAAGACTGGGAACATGAGAACTCTTAAAACTAGACTAGGATCAAGAAAGGAGTTGACAAGAGTGAAGAGGGCTTCACTCTTACCTCTATAAATACTATCTAAGTAAGAGCTACGTGGCGGTATTCTACAGGACCTCATACACGAGTCTAATTTGCAAGACACGTGTCAAACTTACACAATAAGTTTCTCACATGTGCGCCACGTACTTGGCTTGTTCCACAAGCTATCAAAATGTGTGACACATGGCTAGCTTGTTCTACAAGCTACCAACATGTGCGCCATGTGGCTACCTTGTTGACCAAGTTTCTAACCTACCAATGACCTATAAACATGTATAAAGGTGATTTTGCATCTATGAAGCTTCTAGAAAGCTTTTCTATCAGATATTATCAAATTAGCTTATTTTACTTACTTCTATTGGTCTATTATTATTTAGATAATTTATTGGAGTAAATCTTATGTTCGTGACACGAATATATATTCTGTTCCAATATACATGCAATATATGATCGCTCTAAAGAATATATATAACACATCCTAAGGATATTGGCATCAAAATCTCAAAAGATACAATAGGTATTATATTCTAACACCCGTTGAGAGAATATACTAAGGAGGACAAAACAAACATGAAGATATATATAAAAATCATCATGAATAATAAGGACTCAAAAATATGGACCACATTTTATGATACAAAATATAATAAGATAAATTCTAAGTCTCTGGAAGGAGTCCACTATCACATGTACATGTTAGGGACATAGTCTTAGAACCTTCTAGAAATTAGAACATTCTAGAAGCAAGTCTCTGGAACCTTCTAGAAGTTTCCATTAGCAGTTAGTGAAAGTTTCTTGAAAAGCTTCCTAGTTAGTAGAAGTTGCTTGAGAAGCTTCCTAAGTTGTTGGAAGTCGCTCAAGAAGTTTCTTATTTAGAAGTATATATAGGAGTCGAGGCTGAAGAGTTCTTCAGTCTCGACAACACATCTCTTGGAGCTCTAGCTCACCTCTTTGGTGTTGCTCTTGTACTCATCTGATCAATCTAGTTCTTGCCAGTTCTCTTTGAAATTCTTGTTTAGATTTCCTCTTCGTATTCTGTGTCCGTGACAGTTTGTCGAGACTGCTCTCATCTCAGATATTAGAGCTAGTCTTTCTTGTTAGAGTGTGGATTACCCCTCTTCTTGAAGGTATACTAGTGTTTTAGAGGTTGCGGATTACCCTCCTCTAAACTGATATCTCTCCCATTACAATATTGGAGTCTTATTCTTCTTGGAGAGAGTGGATTATCTCTCTTCTTGAAGGATTTTAGACGTTTTAGAGGTTGCGGAGTACCCTCCTCTAAACCAATATTTTCTTCTTCGTAGAATCAATTATTTCTCTCTTTTAGAATGGCTGGAGATCAAGGGATTAGTATGATTGAAAGTTCGGAGTCCAAGTTGGATGCCATTATGAATGCCCTTGCTATGTTATCGCAAAGAACTGCGAAGATTGAAGGAGCATTTGCAAGACTTCATACTGATAGAGCACCTAGAATAACACAATCTAGAATTCATCAACCTCAAGTTTCTGTACCAGAAGAAACAACTTTGCCTGTAATTCAACAAGAACCATTAATTCTACAACGAAAGGAGCCTCGAGTTAGCCTTCCAGATAAGTTTGATGGTACACGCTGTCGCGTGGCATGAACTTCTATCTAGAAATACACCGGGTACCTAACTGTAGAGAATTTTTACTTAATATTTATTGGCTAAACTCTAATGAGTTATTTTTCCTTAATAAGAAGAATAAATACACACGATAATATAAGAAAAAGATTTTGTATGATTAAAACCTCTTATTTTTAAGTAGGTTTGTACATAAGTTTTCTCTATGATATGTAGAAAATCCTTAAAAACCTTTTAAAGACTCATCTATATATCAAAATCATATCATGGCTCTATACATCCACCTTTTACACCTCCATAAAGTCTTGGCTCCCAAAAACACTGCCTTTAGCTTACAAGCACTGACTTCAACTTGCAATATCTCCTTGATTCTAGCTTGGATTTTATCGAGCTGTACATGAAAAGTGTAGCCAAGAAAGTGAGCTTTCCAACCCCAGTCGCCGATCTTTGATTGCTCTCTGTATGCGCGAGATATACCCAAAAGAGTGACAGTAGGTCCAAAATCGACACCCTAACTTTGAGCGCCTATAACTTCTTCATTAAAAGTCCAAATCATGCAAGATTTGCACCTAAACCATACCCAAAAACCTAAACCTGATGACCTAAGCCTCTGATGTTCAACTCTCTTCGAAAAACAAACCCTAACTCCTAATAAACCCTCGGGCAGCCTCCTTGAAGCCCATTGGGCATGATTTTTGGCCAATTAGAATAGAGATTTCTATCATCCACCTCTATTCATCCACATGGATGGCCAAACTACCCTTTTTACACTAAAAACCCTTTTCTAATCCTTCTTCTTATAAGATTTACTTACTTGGTGCTTTAAGCATCAAATAAAAGAAGTAAACTAAGATCTAAAGGATCACCA